>JAVFBZ010183874.1:0-15120 GCA_032466195.1 Katharina tunicata
AACAAAAACTTCATAGTTGTGTGTTATCAGTTTCCTGATAAGAGAAAGGATATATAGGCAACACATGGCCTCATCCTGCTTCTATAGAATTGTAGATTTTGTTGTTGTTGAATCTCAAGTTGTTCTGGATAACCTAAAGGCGCCTCTAAAGAAAAGGCAATACATGTAACATGTAAATTGTGAAGAACATATGTGGCAAATAAGTAACACACATAGGTATTTTGGTATGGGTGAAAATAAACACAATTGACCTGAAAAAAGTATCGTGTAGGGTTAGTAATAAACCCACTAGTCTACACATCTACACATGAAGTTAACACATGGGTTATCTGATACAGAAGGGAGTTTCGTCTCAACCAAGAGGTCCTCGAGAGTTATGTTCTTCTTGTAGGCTACGCTATGATAGGTCTCTGTGATAGAGGTTTGAGAATTTAAGGTACACGGTTTTGGTATTCCTGTATTAGGAGACTTGCAAACCTGGTGCTAGGCTGATCGATCATATTGTAATACAAAATGAATAATGTCTACCCTGGAGCCTTTACCTGGTTCAAGGTTGAAACCCAATGGATACGTCTGAAGTGTTTTTATCTAATGACCTTATTCAGACATTATTCATTTTGTGCTCCAATATGACCAGCCCAGCATTCGGTTTGCTAGTCTCCTTATACAGGAATATCAAAGCCTCGTACCTAAAAGGCTTACACTTCTCTCACAGAGATCTACTATAGCGTACAAGAGGAACAAAACTCTTAAGGACCTACTGATGCAGACAAAACTTCATTGTGTATCGGATAACTCATAACTGCTGTTATCCTTACTTTATATACAGACAATACTGGGTTAATTTCTTGGTCTGCATGTTATTCTTTTTAGATATTGATAACATGCATCTAGATATCTGTGTGTGCTATATAGGCCTACTCGCCACATATGTTCGCCACCATCCAACTCCTATTACCTTTCCGCGAAATGCCTGTAGGTTACCTATAGCAACTCAAGATCAAGATATATCCAGAAACTTGTCTCTGAGAATTTATCTAGCAAATGAGATGATATATCGGTTTTAATTAGTCGATATCCCTGTTTCGCGCAGCGCTGGGAACCAGCATGCTCGCCACTGCTAAGGTTTTCCCTATGTACAGAAGCAGAAATTAAACACATTTGAATTGCACAAAACATAAATTTGAACATTTTTCTGCGCCCAAAACGGCACAGTTAGTTATTTAATTTTATTGGCGCATTCAGACTCTCTGAGGGAGATCTATGCGCGCCATAGCTACACTTTGTCGACATATCATTATATTGTCATTTTAAGAGGCAGGTAAACTTTTTTTTTATTACAATGGTCTTTCCCACATACGGCGACTGCGTTGCCGTTATGTAGTGGAAAGCCGGAAAGAAACCTCTTAAAAACCTTTCTGCAAATCTGCATAGCCACCGGAAAACTTTCTTCCTTTGCATGGTCGACAGGGCGATTCGAACCCATACCGGGTGCAGTGAATTGCACAAATAGCTCAGTAAAATTATGAACGACTAAATATAATTATCAGTTAAACGAGAGCAACGAGAGAATTAACGCCTCCAATGTGCAGATATACGAACACCAGGCCCACAGTCAGGAACATTGTCAGCTTCATATTTGTGTCTCAATGTAGTCTCCTTCAAGTGAAATGAGTGTGCGGAAGATACAAGTATCGATATTTATATAGAAAAATAAATTCGATGATATGGTATAAAAATACCTTTGATGTGCAAGCTGTGTGTGTCTGCAGTTTTAACGTCTGCTGTTTAAATTTGTTAATTGTTTTTATCTGGCGTTATTGTGTTTATTGCACGCAATAATCAAAGGATCGCGTGTCTATATTTTGTTTGTATTTACGTAGACTGTGTCAAGTGGCTGTTTTGGGATTTCAATAAGGAGTCGTCTGGTTTGAATTTATCCCACTATTATTGTTTCCATATTATGGAATGTTTTCTACTAATTTGTAGACATCAATTGTTGAGTTGCTCAGTTTCTCTGTTCTGTTGCAGCTATTCTTCAGTCCAGATTTCCAATGTAGTTATCCAGTTCAGATCTCCAATCTAGTTATCCAGTCCACATTTCCAATTTAATTACCCTGTCCAGAATTCCAATCTACTTATCGTGTCCAGATTTCCAATCGAGTTATTCCGTCCAGGTTTCCAATCTAGTTATCCAGTCCAGGTTTACAATCTAGTTATCCAGTCCACATTTCCAATCTAGTTATCCAGTCCAGATTTCCAATCTAGTTATCCAGTCCACATTTCCAATCTAGTTATCCAGTCCAGATTTCCAATCTAGTTATCCAGTCCACATTTCCAATCTAATTATCCAGTCCATATTTCCAATCTAGTTATCCAGTCCATATTTCCAATCTAGTTATACAGTCCAGATTTCCAATCTAGTTATACAGTCTAGTTATTGCTTTTTATTAATGAGCAAAAGGATAAAACTTTCTAGTTATCCAGTCCAGAATTTCGATTTAATTATCCAGTTCAGGTTTCCAATCTAGTTATACAGTCCAGATTTCCAATCTAGTTATCCAGTCTAGTTATTCCAATATATTTATGAGCAAAAGGGTATAACTTTCTAAGAGTGGTCGAATCTTCTAACCATATTGTCAGGGTGATTTCGCCGTGTTGCCTCAGAACCTACTGAGTGCAAGTACCATGTATAATTTGTTTTATGATGACATCATTTGCGTAAATAAATGTCAGTTTTTCGTTTATTTTGTTCCGTGTTCGACAAAAGCAGATGCAGGCGTTTTACTTTAATGTCCCTCTATCTTAGTTAATGGAATACACACCGTAGATTACCCTACAATTGATACCCATGTAGACAATAGACAGTGACTTTCCATTAATAAACACCTCCTGTGTCCCTCCACAATCCATTGATGTTGATGACCGTTTGCTTCAATCCAGTAGAGCCCAAGGACTTAGACCTTTAGGTGTACTTTAATTGATGACAATTTACAATAAATCAATCATTGGAATTATCTTAATATTTTCATAATCCAACTACCAATCCGAAACAACAGTAAACCATAACCTGCAGTCCCTTGTATGACAATCACTTTTTTGTGCTTCACATGCATGTTCGCAGCATTGCAATTTTTTTTGGCGAAATCACTGGAACATCTTTATTCTATTCGCGGTTAAACAGCCATCACTTCATCCAGACGCAAACGTCAATGTGTGGGTGTTATGCTATATATAAACAACAATATAAAACCCTATACTGTTCTCCATCAATCAGACACACAGCATGAATCTCCCTTTGTCGACATTGAATTAGCCCTCTCTAGCTTCGTAGTTGCTATCATCTATCGTCCACCTGGTGCTGACATTAAACACTTCAATGATCACTTCTTCTCTCTCTTAAACAAACTCGCTAAGGATAAAAATGTCTCTTTCTAGGGGACTTTAATATCGACCTTTTTTAAAATTGAACACCATGTCTACACAGAGGAATTTCTTGACTTAATGAAATCTAATTATTACTGTCCGCAAATTACTAAACCCACTCGCGTTCCTTAAAGATCTGCCACATTGATAGATGACATTTTCACTAATTTTCACAGCGACCGCCTTCTTTCTGGAATCCTTCTCACCGATATCACTGACCTTTTTCCTGCCTTCTCCATGCAAAATTAAATAAACTTATTGATACAGCACGAAAGCGTTACTTTGAAAATAAATTTAATAATGTAAACCACGACATGCAAGGTACATGGAAGGTCCTTAACCAGCTAATGAACCGAAATAACCTTTCTTTATTACCCAAAACATTTACATCAAACGGAGAAACAAAATCAACCCCAGAAAATATATCCAATAAATTTAATGAATATTTTGCATCTGTTGCTGACAAAATTAATGGAAATATTTTCATCAACTTACCTAGACTGTGGTAATTTTCTTGGATGCCCAGTCTTATCTTACTTTGATTTTGACACCCTTACTCCTTTTTAAGCTGACGATACATCGGTCAGCTTTTCTTCTAGCAACCCAAAAGAAGCAATTGCCACTATGACCAGTGAACTTTGCAAAGTCCAAACTTGGTTGGATAAAAACAAACTGTCTTTAAACATTAAGAAAACTAAATACATGCTTATTAAACTGTGCTGCAAATTTCTTCCTCCCGATATCCCATCAGTAACATCAAATAATATCACTTTAGAATCTGTGCATAAATTTAAGTTTTTCGTTTTCGTACGTTTAATCACATTCTCCTCTAAATATCATCATACTGAGCAATTTTCAGAGATCTAAACTTCATTTATATCTATCAACTAAACAAATTCCTTTCTTCTTCTTTTTCTCACAAGTGTATTTATAAACACCAATGTCTACCATTTTCTTTTCGAAACTCATTCCGTCGTCTGTCCGATATCCAGTATTATCCAACAAGGAACCACTGTCTTAACCTTTATGTTCCACACTGTCCAACAAATCTTTCTCGACACAAATTGTGAGCCACCGCCGCTCGTTATTGGAATAATTTAACGACCTCATTAAGCAAATACATTGTATATCTGCATTTACATCTTGATTTCTTCTAGTTAATCTATCCAGATTTCCAATCTAGTTATCCTGTCCAGATTTCTAATCTAGTTATCCTGTCCAGATTTCAAATCTAGTTATCCTATCCAGATTTCCAATCTAGTTATCCTGTTCAGATTTCCAATCTAGTTATCCTGTTCAGATTTCCAATCTAGTAATCTTGTCCACATTTCTAATCTAGTTATCCTGTCCAGATTTCTTATCTAGTTATCCTGTCCAGATTTCCAATCTAGTTATCCTAACCACATTTCCAATGTAATTATCCTGTCCACATTTCCAATCTAGTTAACCTGTCCAGATTTCCAATCTAGTTATCCTGTTCAGATTTCCAATCTAGTTATTCCTTTACTCAAGTTTAAAGGCCAATCTTTCTCCTGTGCAATTGTTTTCATGTACTGTTGTTCCCCACTCCAGTTGTTATCCCGGCAAGGTATTCCCCTTCCTGGGTGTTATCCAGTCCAGTTGTTATCCGGCCAAGGTATTCTCCTTTCTAGTTGTTTCCCACTCCACTCGTTATATCCTCAAGGTATTATCCCGTCTAGTTGTTCCTCAGTCCAGTTGTTGTTGTCAAGGTATTCTCTTTCTAGTTGTTCCTCACTCCAGTTGTTCGTCTGTCAATGTATTCTCTTATCTGATTATTCTTCTGTCCAGTTGTTCTCATGTACTGTTTACGCTCCACAGTTGTTATCCTGTCAAGGTATACTCATGTCAGGTTGTTCCCCCTTCCAAGTGTTGCCCTGCTATGCTCGAGTCTGTGTATTCTCAACTTGTTCCCCAATCCAGTTAAAATGCTGTCCGGTGAGGTTATCTTAGACTCAGCCTAGCCGTGATAGGTGTATGAATATGTATCAAAATGGTATCTTTTGTTAGCCGGAAGCCTATTTACCGTCGAATGGACAATGAACACGTACGAAAATATAGGGTTATCGAGCGAATTTCATATTGCTTTAGATGCACAATATTTATTTTAGTAGTAAATTATGAAATCTGTCTCCATTGGCAATTTGAGCCACAGGCTTGGAAAAAGTTCCGGTTATTTCACTCATATGACAGCGTGCCAGCCAAAGGCTGCAGGAAACACTCCTTAACGACGATGGCAACACAGACAAAGACACCTCGATACATTATTATAGGACCCAGAAACTAGCCCGAGTGATCAGACCTTCGGGTTTTCTGAAATGTTGAGGCGAAAATTTGCCCAACACAAAATAACTCAAAACCAATTGTCTGAGGTCGTCGGACTACCCCAAAACAGGACACCCCAACTACATGTAATTGGCTTCATGATGCCTACTAGCCATTTTGTTTTAACAGCTATGTTTCAATTCCATGAAACACAATGTATTGTTTAGAAGAAAAAACAACGATACTCTCGGTCCTCATAAAAGTGAAACAACTTTAAGTACGGGATAAACTACGAAGAAGACAACAATCAAGAGATGTATACCAGAAACATTATAACAAAAACAAATGGATTTTCACTGTGTTTATTTTTTCTGGGAAGTTTTACAGCTAATTTACAACCAGAAGTTGCAAACTTAGATTCGATTATGTGCATATCTACAGATAAATACATTATGCATATTCATACGTGTACTAGTTAGTGTTCACTGTATATAAATAAGTGAGTATACAATTTGGCACATGTGCTTAGCAATTCAATAACACTTCCAACAACATATTTAACAATACATCAATAAATCTAATCCCGAAAAGAGAAAAATGAATCTCGAACACACACGCCAAGCTCGGAACCTTGTCTGCGTTTATAGAATATCTAAGCCACAACAGGGTTTTCGAAATAATTCATATTTAGTCCAAGCGTGTTTGATGGGAATCAACAGACGGTGTTCGGTTTCATCTGATTTTGTTGGTTTGTTTCATTAGGGGATTAAGCCGTCCTTGAGTTTATTTCACTCATACGACAGCACGCATGTAAGCCCAAGATGTGAAGGAAACGACTCACAGCCACCAAATCTCATTTACAGGACGATAAGCAAGAAAAGACAACAAATAAGCTTCCTGATGCCCCTTAGTCTAGAAAACAATAGGGCACAGGAAGCTTCCACCCAACCACTCGCTCACCTATGAAAACCACCGTCGCGGTCAAGGCCTGTAAGCCACGTCATGTGATGAGAGAGATTTCACGAGATTCCTTCCACTTCCGGGTAGATGCTACTTTGTTTTTTAGATATAACATCACACTGGAAGTTAAAAAGGCGACAAGTGTCCCATCCGATACTATAACTGAACATAAAGCAAAATACAAACTATTCTAAAAGACCACTTATCAAAACAAAGCGCTACAGTTTCGAAGTAAGGCAGAAATGAACAAGACTTACAGAACCTTTAAAGTTCAATAACTAGGCCTACACTACAACTATATAGCGTACTAGTTTAACTATGTTGAATACACACGGAACAGTCTTTAAGGCAAGTTTTTTTTTATAATACTGAGGTTCAAACGATAAATTTATCAACGTGTCAATAATTCGCTTATAGCAAGTTAACTAGGCTTTCCCAACATCCAATTTGGATCCAAAGATGCTGGTTTACCGCCTTACAGAACTACTTTACACGACAAAGAATAGTAGGAAATTAAACGGAAGAAGTTCCTTTAACCAAAAGAATAGTCATTGAACCTACATTATACTTTTCTGGAACAGTTAAACTTTAAACGGATTTACGGTTGTAATGAGACAAACTGATGAGATCATACCAAGATGTTTTACAAAACTTATGTACAGAAATTAATGTTTTATCATGGACAAAACACAAGAATCCTTACAGTCACATACACATACGCATACAAGATTTGATTTTTACAAGATTTGATGTTTGTTCAAAAATTAAAAGAGTCACGTTAAAATAAAAATTATTCATTGGGTACAAAGCTTGTACGGTCCCGGAGAAATCTAGCTGTTATTCGAATTTAACGGAAAGAGGGCTGGTCATACATGCATTTGCTCACAATGACTTTGATCCAGCCGCGGTGAATGACCTTGTTTGTAACGGGTCAACATTTTGAACCGTGTAAGGGGTGTGGCTAACACGGTTGACTAGGAGTGACGTCTGTACATCAAAATGTGTCTGAGCTGTGACAGCAGATTGACACATTTCCTATTAAAAATTCTGGCAATATGTTTTGAATTTTTTATTTTTACCAGGCTTTTAAGCTACTTTACCTTCAAATCTGGGGGTAGAATTAACGGAATACCTCAACTTTTACTTTTTGATGAAAATATATATAATTCATGTGATTCTTTGAAAACCCAAAATACAGAATATTTGGGTGCGTATGTGACTTTAATAAAACCAATATTATTAAGTTACATTGTTTTATATTATTGATGTTACTGGTGTTTAAGGTCGTGTTCAAGGGTATTTCGCTCATGTGACTGGCAAGAACCACCACGGGATCTCAGCAGACACCAACAAGGATCCTTAATATACCTTAAGTCGACAAGGTGATTCAAACCTATAAAGTGTATAATGGCAGGGACTAAGGAGCCAAACTGGGTGCGGCATGTATCAAGTAACAAACCCCCATAGACACTAGAATTTCTACATGGACACAGACCATACCATACAATGACTTCAAGTTTAACAATAACAAAATTTGTGTGAGATTTATCTTTTGTGTGACATTTTGTGAAAGTCGGAAACACATGGGTTTGAAAACAAAAGTCACAACATATAGCCGAAAAGTAACCCTGAAAAAAGCTTCTTAGGTATCGATCTCAACATTACCACTGGTTAAAGTTACATACTAGTATCATGAATAAATTTGATGTATGAAAATACCTCTCCTGAAGATGACTTTAAATAAAACCCAAAAATTGATATGGACAACTTTGGAAGTTTTTCTTCAGTTAACAAAATAACCTAAATGTTGAGACAACAAAGGAGGGCATTTTTCATCTGCTGCAAGTTTGATTTATGTTTCTCTCATTCCTTTTTGTTTAAATTTATTCACTCATTTGATTATATGCAATTAACTCAAATTGTTGTTTTAATATTTACATGTAACATGATTTTCAAAATGTTTACGCACCACAGCCAAATCTGACTCAATCTGATTCAATCAAACAGGTCAAATTCACCTAACTACATAAAAGAGCTGACTACCCTAAATCCTCAACAAATTCTACCTCTTTACCACTTAACAAACTTCATGTTATGCAAAGGAGTATAGAAACACAATCTTTATTTTTATGAACTTCAGACTTGAAACTACCAGAAAATATAAGTTTCAGTTCCAAACTCACTTTTATAAATTCAATAAATTACTTAAAAGTTGTGTCCTTAAGGTCGAATTTGTTCAGGATTTAGGGTACCGGTACATCCACTTCATTAACATACAGGATACACACTCAATTTTTTGTAAAATTCTAATTTAATACAATTCAATCCATATTGAATTTAAATTACTATACTGTTAAATCCACTTGTTTGAAAAAATATACCATCCCAAAAAATTTAAAAATCTCAGGATGGCGCAGTATCACAAAATTACAATCGACAGTGGAAGACATAACAAGTAAATATGGTTTCCGTTGGCGACAAGAATTTAAGGATACTAGCCATGGCGCAATTTCACAAAAGTACAATTGACAGTGGAAGACATAACAAGTAAATATGGTTTCCGTTGACCTCTAGCTTGAAGACAAGAATTTAAGGTTCAAACCGCCCGGTAGTGACTAAGTGATTTTGATTGATTCAAAGGGGTTGGTGTTTTGTGCCATGCCCAAGGGTATTTAACTCAGATGACGGTTGGGTGTTCCAACAGTTAGCAGTGAATAAGTAATACAACAGAATGTGATGCCAGATCAACTGTTAGCTATCTTGGAAATATTATAGTTCCTCCAGCACTCGGTATGACAGTATGGATGTGAAATCTGACCATACTGCCCTTACCCAAAGGGCTCAATGATTTTGAAGACTGATTGATTTATTGATAAGGGGTTTGCGCTGTTCTTAAGGCTATTTCATCCATATGATGGTGTGCTAGCCCAATGGGTGAAGGAAACGACCCTCAACGACATTGGCAACCGACAAGGACGCCACGAGGGACAGAGGGGACTTAAAAAAGGACGCCACAACAGAGAGCACCAGGGCATAGAAAGCTCCCAACCAACCACTTGCGTGTTAAAAGAAAATGAGACAGTTAACACTAAGAAGTGTACGGAAATGTGTAATATTTATACACTGTATACAGGAAAATTTGAAAATATTATTAATTAAAGTGGGATGAGCCAAGTTGATCTTGGTTTTCCATGACGTCCATCCCAGACAACAATAAAATGTCTGTGTTTACAATAACAATAGTCAGGTAACAAAAACTTGACGACTGAGATGGATTTTCAACTTTCTGGGTATATAGATAAGCGATGTTTCGGCCTAGATGCTAAGACCGTTTCAGGCAATGATGGAATGATTTTTCAAGCAATGATGTTTTCAAGCAAATGTATATTTCATTGCTTGACAACGGTCTTAGCATCTAGGCTGAAACGTCGCTTATCAATATACCCAGAATCCATCTCATTGGTCAGGTTTTTGTTATGTACACAGCTTCTAAATGATGCTTAAACAAAATTGTCTGGTAAAGGGATGGTGTTCTTTAACAAGATTTGAATTAAAGATGGTCTTCATTACCATGACAACAACAATAACTTTCAGCCATCGGTGTTCAATACGGTGATAATTATTGTTATTCAACCTATGTGAAATTATGTTGCCCGGAAATGTAACAATAAGCAAACTTTATTAATGCACGAGGTGTACGCCTCCTGTGACCTTCTGGGAAAACGCCACAAGAAAGCATAGAGTGGGGTAAGTAACACATGTGTGACAGAGGCGGACAGACAGATATCTTGATCCCTACGTTCCACTCTGCTTCCAAGACACCAAAACGAAAAAAACACATCATGGAACGAGTCAATGTTGACAGATTTGTTCATTTTGATAGCTACTGGAAAGAAAATTGACACAATTTCAGAACTAATTTGAACGTCGGACAGGGATAAATCTGTTGGCAGGATCTTTGATAAAATACTTGTCCCAGACACCTGCATGTTGAGATGTCCTTCCCCAGGGTTTAAATCGACCATTCCAATGTAAAAGTTTACCAGTCTTTATAAAGTTTGATGAATAGCTGGTGCCAGCTGTCCAACCTAAACGAAAAACATCAATAATTTTCATTGCATATTTTTGTTTAAATCCCATTTGTACAACAAAAAAAGGTAACAATTCTTTGCACCCATTATTTCATAGACATGCAACTTGGGGAAAAGGAACCTTATATGTACTGCACACATGCCACAAATATCCCAACATTGATTGATTGATTGGTGATTAACTCCATCCTTGAGTGTATTTCACTTACGTGTATGTCACAGACTCACAGTGGTGTATTACAACGGTAGGCATTCTTTTCACAAGCAAAAAACAAATATATATTTTTGAAAAAAATGTAGAGAAAGAAAACTTTGCTTGCTACCACCGGGATTCGAACTCGGGTCTCTGGCTAGCAGGGCCATCTCTCTAACTGACTGAGCTACAGAGGCTAACGGTAGAATAAACGAATTATATCCACATTTATATATATTGTAGAGAAAGAAAATTTTGCTTGCTTCCATCGGGATTCGAACTCAGGTCTTTGGTTATATATACATATATGCTGTTTCATTAGACATTATAATTATTACCAGAAACTTTGAACAAACTTACCAAGAAATCTGATATGCCATAAAGGATCAATCTTTGTGAATTTACCGTGGAAGACAAGCATCATTGGAGGCTGAGATCCTCCTCCTCCACGCTCATTACCATATACTTCTTCTCTGCAACAACAACAACATCCAAAACATACAATTTCAAAGTTATTACAAACATTTTCAAATAACCATTAACCTGGTCCCCTGGACAGAGAAATATTTTCTGGGCCCCCGAACATGTATTATCCCAGTTGAATCTGGGGGCCTTGGGTAAGCCCAATGATCGAACGACACTGGCAACAGACAAGGACATGGACAGGACATAGACAGGACTCAATAAAGGACACAACAACAAACCGCAACCTGGCGCTCCTTGGGGCTCCCAATGTTATACATTTTAAATTAAACAAACTTCGACTCTGAAACATACCTATTGTCTTATCCTGTATTCATATTTTGTTTATGTTCTGTTTTCGTATGAAAAGCCTGTGCATGCTACTGCTAGATGGCACGATGTTGTTACCAGATTTCTATATAAGTTTTATTTACCAGAACACCTATTGTTACCTTGGCTGATTGTACTTAAGATTATTTCCCTCATATGAAGAGAACCAAGATAATCTACACTGGCAACACACAAGACATCAAAGGACATCTGCATGACGAAAAACAGGACACCTCAACAAATGTGCTTGTTGATGTGCCCTTAGCTCAAAGAGCACACAGGAAGTCCCACCAACAGTGAAGATTTATGCTGACAATTCTTACTTTCTTGTTAAAGCAGCATTTAGAAGCTGGGTGCATAACAAAAACACGACGACTAAGACGGATTTTTCAACTTCTGGGTATAATGATAAGCGACGTTTTGCTTGAAAACGGTCTTAGCATCTAGGCCAAAACGTCGCTTATCAATCTACATTGCTTGAAAACGGTCTTAGCATCTAGGCTGAAACATCGCTTATCAATATACAGTGTACATTGCTTAAAAACATTCTTAGCATCTAGGCCGAAGCATCGCTTATCAATATACCCAGAAGTTGAAAAATCTATCTTAGTCGTCATGTTTTGTTAATTCTTACTTTGTGTTTAGCTCGAGCCAGTATTCCAGATCTTCTGTAATATTATGTTTCTCCCACAGACTGAGATCTGTCACAAATACACCCGTGTTGAAGGAACATGTGGCAGGGTCTATCTTCATTCTCCTAACGTTCTCATTTTTAAAATCTATGTAGTCGATAAACTTATTCTGAAATCCAATTTTAAATATGACATGCATCATACATTGCCATTTTGGGAATAAACATTGCAAAAAAACAATTCTAAACTCGCAAGGCTGTGGTGACACTCTCAGACTGTTTCAGTTTGTTCAGCAAAATATGTTACACTGTACTCAAGGGTAATTCACTTATATGAGGACTTTTCAATTCTATCAGGCATTTGTTGTACAACTGGGAATGCTATTATCACCAATTAAAGCCGCTGAATTATTACACTGCATTTTTCATCAGCGATTGATTGATTAATCCATCAATTGATTGATTGATGGATTGATTGACTGATTGAAATGCCTTGCTCAAGGGTATGTCCCTTATATGACGGCACTGTACCCCAACAGTAGACAGAAACTCTAACACACCCATAAAATGGGAAGTCACTTGAATGTAATAGCTGTAGGGAAAGATAATGTTCCTCCAGTGATAAGTATAACAGCATGAATATAATCTGGAAACATACTGCCCTTAGCCAGAGGGCCCTGGGGCACCAACAATTTCACAGTTCGCAGCTGATTATTCCTCTTCTAAATTCCTGGTGTATCGATAGGCCTTAACTGGTATTCCGTTGCCATGGGGTAACAATCTAGTACCACGAGGAGCCTCTTATGGACAATAAAACATTCATGGTCACCTGCAGTCTAAATTTTATCATCAAAATAACACTGCCCAAGACTAATTTGATTTGTTTGTTTAATTGGTCTTTAACGTCGTACTCAAAGGTATTTAATTTATATGACGCCAGATTCTCCACTTCTTAATCTGCTATACTCAATACGGCGGAAAACTGGGAGGAAACCTTGTAAAAACTGCCCCCGAGATTGCCGAAGTCACCTCGTGTGACTCCCTCATATACCTTAGGTCCACTGGGAGACTTGAACCCGTGCGGTACATCGAAGGAGGATCTGCAGTCAGACGCGCTAACCACTAAGCCACGGCGCGGGCTCCGGACTAGTTTGAAGCAAATAGAATCCTAACAACGGAGTTACATATGTAACTTGAAGATTAATTTTTCATTGATGCCATAAGCACTCAAGGAAAATATCAAAACTGATCTGAGAAGGATATACATTTAAAAGTGGTATAGAACTGGTCAAAAAAATTAACGGTTTATTTTTTGCTTGGTTCTGTGGGTGCTGGGTGTGGGATTTTTCAGCCAAAGAGAAGCTGAAATTTGTTTGTTTGTTTGTTTGATTGGTGTTTAACGTCGTACTCAAGAGAATTTCACCTAAATGTTGACTTTCTAATCTTAATAATTTGCGTTGCAGGTGTATGGTGGAAAACCGAGAAGAAACCTTTAAAAAACCACCCCACGAACTCCGAAGCCACCGGAAAACTTCCCTCATATACCTAAGGTCCACAGGGGGGATCGAACCTATTCCGGGTACAGTGAAGGGGGTCCGTAGCCCAAAGCTCAACCACGGAGACAAACGAAGGAGAGCATGGACTAACACATCTCCCCAAAAAGCACAAATCAACATCCTGGCCCTTATCTCAGAGAGCACCAGGGCACAGGAGGCTCCCACCCAACCTCCTGGCCCTTATCTCAGAGAGCACCAGGACACAGGAGGCTCCCACCCAACCTCCTGGCCCTTATCTCAGAGAGCACCAGGGCACAGGAGGCTCCCACCCAACGTCCTGCCCGTTATCTCAGAGAGCACCAGGGCGCAGGACAACACATAAACTCACAATCATTCCTGTTGCTCTTTTTGTCCCTGAATGGCAGTCATCTGAGAAAGCAGCTATAGTCTCCGGCTTCAGCTTCATCGTAAACAACTCGTATATATCACCTGCAACAAGTCATTTCAAATTATGCAAAGTATATTATTTTACAAACAGACAAAATACAATATCATTGCATTGTCTGACAGAATATAATGGATTTATTAGTTAATTTGATTTGCGTTTAAAGAAGAACTCAATGGCATTTTGTTTATATGACGACCTTGCCTTGCCAGTGTATGGTGGAAAACCTGGATGAAACTTCGTAAAAAACACCTCTCCATCTTGGCAGCCACTATATAACCTAAGATTGACCTAGTGACTCCAGGTAGAGTGAAAGCCACTGTAAGAGACTCAGCAGTACAACGCTTTAATAACCAACTGACATCATCTTCAAGTGTATTAGTAAACCCAACATACGCCCTTGTGGGGTACGATATAGACTTTTAAAGAACATATGGCAACCATGGTTACCAAAGACATGTCAAACTATGGTATGCATCATGCCATCTTCTAAGAAAGTATGCAAAAACAGGGAAATCGATTTGGATGCCAATCATACCATGGTATCCATGAACTTTTTATACAGCATAAATGCTGAATCGGTAATAGGAGAAGATAACAGTTGATGGTCAGGCATGGGGATTTCAGGAATTGTGGGAAACTATTTTTCGGTTCCGAAGATTTGGAGTATGGGAACCGCTGGGAACCGTTTTTTCGGTTCCCAGTTAAAAGCTGCTGGGAAGCGTTTTTTTTTTTTTAAAGTGGTATCTTCTGTTTTATCTTTGATGTTAAGCTTTCCTTAATACAGGGTTTGTACACATACA
>JAVFBZ010183885.1:2984-15119 GCA_032466195.1 Katharina tunicata
CCCCCCCCCCCCCCCCCCCCCCCCCCCCCCCCCCCCCCCCCCCCCACTGCTTACTACTCAGCTTTTCTTAAATTTCATTCCGATCATATATATCCTTAAGCCGCTTAGCATTTCCATTTCAATAGTTAGAATTTTATGTTCATACATATTATATTATTTCTCTCTATTTTCTGAAATATTACTCAATTATAAAGAATGGTTATCGTTGGTTTCATGACAGATGAAACATAGATTAATACAAGGATGTTATGTAATTAATCATAATAGAGGTGTTTGTCTCTTCATGTCATTATATAACTTATGATGTATATTTTAGGGTTTAACTGCATAAAGTATTTCCTGGCCAGTTTGTATATATACCTATTGGAGTTGGCCTCAACAACTCCTGAATATGGTTTGTTGAATACACTTTAATGTGGAATGAAAAGGAAATCTTGATCATTATTGGGAGTTATTACAATACTTAATCTGTTGTTGAAGAATTTATAAAACAAAACTAAAATCTGGACATGTTTCTTGAATTCTTGAAAGGCAACGCAAATTAACATGTGTTGAATATTAACTTCGCAAAGTATAGTTTAAAAAGTAAATTGAACTCTTTGATAATTTTATATGTGAGGCATAATCTTGACATGTTAAGTGATATTGTCTAAAATATGACATTGGTAGTCGATTAAGAAATTATCATCCTTGGATAAGGAGGTGTGAGTCTGAGTCCTGCACAGGTTACGTCCCTTCAAAGCGGTATTGTTAGTCCCTCAAACCTTGTCTGTAGCTTATTTGAATCTCTTTACAGCGGCATTTTGACTCAATTTTTTTTAAATACAAAAGTAAGGGAAAAGCTTGTAACAACTCAACTAGGCGGTTAAACCTTCTCCATCCCGTTTCGTTAAGCAGTTTAGATAAGACGTAGATGTACTGTAGGCCTATATATGTACACATATCGTCGGCTTATCACGGTCAGGGCGAAAGCTATTTTACAGCAAATATGTCTATGGTAAGGAATTACTATCTAAAATCAACGTGTCAGTATGAACTTATATAGGCTAATACATGTATAAGCCCAATCAAGGATTCCTTATTGGGAAATTATCTGGTTTCATATGACGATACTCGACACTGAGATAAATGAGATAAATGAGATAAAATGAGAATGAAATAAAAGCGAAAATGGTGACAATCTCGACTCCATAACAAAGATCTATTGTTACCAAATACTCATAGACCAATGAAAAACTTTGCATCAAATTATAAATAACATAGTTGTATATAACATACATTAAAATATATCTATAAATAAAATGTGATTTGACTTACCACCGGCTGGTCTATAATCAACTAGGTCGCCAGTACAGGGGCGACCTCCATTTTCAGTTGGTCTTATGATGTGCCTGGTCCTCGATTCAAATTGCCCACTCTGGTGAAGTGTCCATTCAGACCACACCGAGAAGGCACAGTCCACAGGCGTCCACCGGCCAGCGGCCACACTGCTTGTACATACTGCCAGACAAACGATTGCTCCCAGAACACCAAACATTTTCAAAAGTTTTCTGTTGACTTCCCTTCTAACGTCTGACTGAAACTGAGAATCCAGATGTTTAAACTGACTTGAATATCCCTATATATAGTATTTTCTTTCTAGGTAACCCGGATCTGATTCGGCCTTGGTAACCTCGTTGATAAAAACAATGCGTTATGATACATCCATGTGAAACTGCCTGGTCCAATCAAAACAGAGATGCCGACGTGCGTATGTGCGATGCTATCTCCTATCAAATCAGATGTCTGAAATTGGAAGATTTACAAACTCTCTTTTTTGTTTTGCTGTGACTCAAATTCAGAATGATTTATCTGATACTGCTTATGTACTAGCATACTGGTGTGGTAAAAATGATATGTGTATTTACCATAAGAAAACAAAAACTATGTTACTTACCACTAAACAGAAAAGGTACAGACAAACCCAAAACTTGAACATCACAATTGAAGAGGATATCAGTGTTAGTTCCAAATGGGAAAAACCACTAGGAATTATGGCAGACCATAATCTATCGTGGGAACGACAAGTCAAACATGTCTGCCAACAAATTGTATTTGTATTATTTAAACTAAGAATGATTAAAGACAATTTACCTTTTTATTCGAGAATCACTTTCTACAACTGTTTTATCTTACTCCATTTTACTTTCTGTTCAACTATATGGGGACATTGTTCATCTACCATGTTATTGAAACTCGAACGCCTCCAGGCAAGAGTGGTTCGAACTATTCTAGACGCTCATTACTCCACTTCGAAATCTGATCTTTTTCAAAAACTAAACTGGTTTCCTTTTACAATATTTGTTGAATACAATGAAGCTGTCCAAATGTACAAAGTAATCCATGGCCTAAATGCCCAATACATGTCATGTCTTATTCAATCGGTCAATTCTGTGAGCCTCAAACAGAAATTTATTTTATATACCAAAGCACAAAACAGATATTTTTAAGAAAAGTTTTGTGTATAGTGGGCCAAATATTTAGAACATATCTTTATAGTATATATTTTTTACGCTGTATATAATACTGTATATTTTTACGTATATTATTTTTACGCTGTATATTTATATTGTATATTTTTACGTATATTATTTTTACGCTGTATATTTATATTGTATATTTTTACGTATATTATTTTTACGCTGTATATTTATATTGTATATTTTAATCTCGACCCTCTGGTAGAAAGGCTTCCAGCCTAAGAGTTTATCGAGTATAAATAAAGTATATTATTATTGTTATTATTATTTATATTGGGGCTGGACAAAACAGCATGACAGTACCATGTGAGAATTTATCATAGCGTTTTAAACCATGGGAGATTCCCAATAACACAAATGTCAAAACTTCAACAAAGTCCACTAAAAATAGGCCATATAGTAAACTATTAGAATTACCACCGATTAGTTTAGCATAATAGAGTAGAGTGACAACTCCAAAGAATGATGAACAATTCATTATGACTGTATATTTCGGTTAATTTAAACCATCTTCAGCAGTGACATTTACATTGATACAACAATTATTTATAGCAAAACATATTATATATAATAATCTTAAATATAATTATCATCATCAATTTCCTTCTTCAGTTTATTTTACAAACTTCATTGTATAGTCACTTATATAACTATAATTATAACTTATATTTATTCAACGATTTCAAGACATGTTGAACACGATATGTTTACACCTATGAAATCTTCTGTACTTTAGAGACCCCCAATAATTCACCCTATTCTCAGTATATTGTAAGGATCAATATTACCTAGCCCAATTGCACTCCGTAAGGGTTTTTCCAAGTATTACATAATGGTTATAATCTGCTACTAGTCACCAGACGATAAGTTAAACACACACATCCATGATACTTTACTCAATAATCCTACAGTGTTTTTATAATAAATGTCAGTATGTAACTTTTATCATCACAAACCTTATTCTTATCTTCTGAATTGTATCATATGTTAACCAATAGATTTCATCTTCACTATAAATTCACATATGTTAATTTGCATACGTTCTGCTATAAATACTTGTTGTATCTATGTAAATGTCACTGCTGAAGATGGTTTAAATAAACCGAAATATACAGTTATAATGAATTGTTCATCATTCTTTGGAGTTCTCACTATACTCTATAGTAAACTAGCTATATAGGTTTGTGGCAGTTGAAAGATAAAGAAAATAATTATTATAAGTATTGTTTTCAATACTTTGAATGCAAAAATGTATCTATCAATTTGGAAGGACTTCCAATGAAAAAATTGCACACAAATATTCTAGCACTTTTGAAAAGAACACACTTTGAAGAACATAATCTTATACCTGCTTTGGTTTATTAGTTGGCCTATCCTACAATTTCATATCAATTTTACGCATGTTTTATTCTTCTACAAGGTAAATTCGGTCGAAACAAAACGTAAACGTATATAGATTGTGCGGTGATTTCGAAGTTTATGGGGGTTTACGCCGTACTCGAGTTTATTTCACTTATATGACGGCGTGCCAGCCCAATATGTGAAGGAAACCACCGTAAACGACGCTGGTAACATGCAAGACTAGACAAAACATGGACATAACATTAACGAAACAGGACAGCACGACAAATCGGCATCCTGTGACCCTTGGCTCAGAGAGCACCAGCTCTTTTGGGACAGAGATTGAACAGATTCTTATTCACAATATTTTCTTAAATCTACAAATGCGTCGAGGATACGCCTAATGCATTTTAACTAACATGGATGTAACAGATACAAGTTATAGTCAACACACTTTTTGTTACTTTGTGTGATCAGAAAATTATAGAAGATATGCAAAAAATCTGTTTTAACTAAAGCTTTAAAAACGTTACTTATATTTTGCTTAAATAGCTTGATAAATTAAGACTTGGATCTCTGTGTTAACAAATAGTGGTTCTTTGGTAAATTTAGTCTCTACGTGATAATAAAGTAAGGGATATTTTATAAATGTTTGTTTGTGTGTTTGAGTCTCTACTGAGAATTAATCTTTTCGCATTTAACTTTTTCTTTACCAGTATTATTGGTATTGGATTTATCAAACATCCTACGAAACGCACCCCCAAATGGGAGAATAACGAGCAAACTTTTCCCGTATAGTTGAAGAGTTCGAAAGATCTTTAGGCCAGTGTGTTTAAATGAGGGCAACGAAACCTGGTTGGTTAGATTAGGCTTAGTAAAGCAGATGTTGTTTTGGAAGGCGATCGAGGAGAGAGAGAGAGAGAGAGAGAGAGGGGGGGGGCGGGGGGAGTGGCGGATGTTGTTGATTTCAGCACGATTTTAATGGAGGCTGTGGAAAACAACTTAGTTCCTAATTAGGTCATGTTTGTTTTTTGTAATGCCTAGAACCTAACTGGTCTTCTACCAATGGAGCATGGGCACTCTGACCGGCCAAACGTCTTCGACCTCTTCAGACGTCAAAGATTGGAGTATTGGAGCCGGATGTAACCATATTGGAGAAAATAGTATAAATAAAGCAACAGTACATGGCTGATTAGACACACCAGACGAGCCCTGATAGACTGAACCACAAACTCCAGACAACTTACTTCTGTAAGTATATATGTGTTCTTACAAGCATGGAGATTAGACAAGCCTTCGCTGTACATAACCCAGGTTTGACATTGTTGGTGTGAAGTTGAATATCTTAAATATAAGCTGCACAGTTATCAATTGAGAAATGTTCAGATCAGACAAGTTTGGTTCACTAAGTTATTTCATGGTTCAAGCTGTTCGACTCGCCTGTTCGTCTTCATAATTTGATTCACGATGGGCTTTAACATCTTTCTCTTGGAATAAGAGGACAAATCTATGTAAGCCTCTCGTCGTAATGAAGAAATGACACGTGAGAAATAGCAGTAGTTCAATTTATGATTGCTGCATGTAAGTTTAGCAATAGAGTAATGTCTGCATCGTACAGGGCGATGCGGGCACACTTATCTACTTATACGGTCTTTTTTGTTCACTATGTATTTTCCATTTTCTTCAATTCTTTGTGTATTTTTATCAAAATATTATATCTGAAGTAACTCTCAGTGAGAAAAACCCGCTTTGTGGCAATTATGTCCAAAAAGGAATTCAAGTTAATGAGGGAGATTTTCGAATTTGGTCGCCATCTTGCTATTCTCTTTACCAATTACATTTGAAATGTTAGCAATGCACAAGGCGGGTATTTTTAACACATAAAATATACCAGAGAGTTCAATTTTACGGAAGAGAAATCACTTGTTTGAACAAGTTAAAAACGGTAAGTAAAAAAAGAACAAGTTGTAAAGTTGAAATGTACCATGACATTGATGAGGTAACAAAACTAATGCAAGTTAAAACCGTCAATATAACTTGCTGATGTATTCTTCTTTTGTTTGCCCAGGATCAATCTTCAAGAATGAAGTTGACTATCACTGTTTTAGCCCTTCTAGTTGTTACCCTAAGTGAAGGGTCCAGATTATGGGCAAACCGGAAGGTGAACTGCGGGGTGACTGTATGGTCAAATTGGTCGCAATGGTCTGCCCCGGCCCCTGGTGGCACCCGCACTAGATCGAGAACAGTGATTCGCCAACCAAGAAATGGAGGGCGCGCATGTCCTTCACTAACGGATTCAGAGGGCAGAGGAGGTATGCATCACATTACTTTATTTATTTTGTGTTATTCGCCTAATTTGTATGCCAACTATACACTATGTATTTGACTGGCGTAAAAGATAATTAATTTATATATTTGTCAAATTGGGCAATGTTCAGCTTGCTCTGTCGCGATCCGACCACGTTCAGTTGGTATAGTGTTTTGTCCTGTACATTCTAAAACCCAAAAGCAAATCCATACCATTATTGTATGCAAAGGCGTGTCGGGATGTTCTCTAAACTTCTATCATCATAAAAACTACCACAGTTTAAAAACTACCAAAAAATCAACCAAAAACAACTAGACGATGGGAATATCATTAAAAGCATTTACCAACTGTTTGGGGCAAAAAATACAGATTGGAAAAAATCTCATAGCAAAGTTACGATCGAATTATAAAATGCGTGTAAAGTCATCGATCTTGCTGTAATACCTTCGTTCAGCCGGTGTTTAGTGTTGGTGTAGTTTATATTTCGATCTTTGTCAAGCTGTATGAAATTTGTTAAACATGGTATATTTTCAGTCTTTGTTAATGAATTCACTCAATACTATTTTATTTTTAGACCCCTGGGATAGAAATCAAGTTCCAAAGAAATTTCACAATAGTTTCATGACTGGTCACTCTCATTATTACAACTTTGTGAGTGGAACCGAAGGACATAGGGGCTCCTCAGCGGGCGGTGACGAGGATGGACTCACTTTGCTCCCACGAGATTTGCTTTTTGTTATCGACATGAGTGGTAGTATCAGGCAACATCATTGGGAAACAACCAAACAAAAATTAGCCGACCTGGTTGGGAAACTTTGTGGTACGATTGGACAGGGCAGACAAAACAACCGAATCGCCATTGTCACCTTTTCTAGCGAGGTCCTTCTCAACTTCGATTTCAAAACTTATTGGTCACTTGCGAGTGTTCGTCAAGCTATCCTGGGTATGAGACAAAGAGGAGGCCTCACCTGTACCGGAGATGCATTTGTTTACGCCCATCAACACATGTTCGAGCCGGATACAGGTACGTGCATTTTAAATGTGTTTGTTAAGACTGTTTATGTGGCTGCCCGTTCATATGGTCTGATGGATTGACTTCATATCATCCCGTTGTATATATATCTATCATACCGTGTTCGAATCCTGGTGGAGGAAATCAAATTTTCTTCCTCTTCATATAAAAATATATATATTTTTTTAGTAATGTAGAGAAAAAAACAATGTTGCTATATACTTTTATAAATGTGCATACTTCCACCGTTAATCGAACCCGTAACCATGAATAGCACCACAAGGTCTCGAATAATGAGTATTTATATATTAGCTCCGAGACCAGAGCTCGAATCCCGTTGGATATGAATATTTTTTGTGTCGTTTAGAAAGTGATCCCGTTGGATGAGGGCTAACTTTTCTTTCTCTTCATTTATACAAAAATATATATAAATAATTTTTGTGTCGTTTAGAAAGTGACCGTTAACAGTTTTTTGTTTGTTGAGATAACACTCTCTGATACTGAAGAGATTCTAGTTCAGATTCCACGAGTGTAATCAGGTGTCATAATGCGTAGCTATCTTTACATATGCAGTATGACACATGGTCATACAGTTACTAGCTACTAGGCCTACATCACAGCACGGAAATATATTTTTGTATAAATGTAAAAATGCTTGCCTCCGCCGGGATTCGAACTCGGGTCTCTGGCTAGCGGGGTCAGCGCTCTAACCGACTGAGCTACAGAAGATCACGATAGAACGAACGAATTTTATCCAGGTAAAGGTTGCGAATCGCTGACACACGGACACTGAAATAGTGTCTTTTTATCTAGATATTACCCACAAATGTGTTTTTTGTTTGGTACTGTCATATATATATTTTTGTATAAATGTAGACAGCGCGTATATATACGCGTGATCTGTCGCTAGCATATGTAGCAAATGCGAATAAAAGTTTTTTATACAACGGCTGATGTCCATCGAGTCTTCAAATCTATATAGACGACTTGTACATCTATCATTGTATGATCATGTGATTGATGCTAAACTTATAAGAGTCCAGTGAACAACACATGTTTGAGTTCAGACATTACCGATCGTGTTAGGCTTAGTTCTGCACAAATATGATACATATTTGCCACCAAAAATGTCAGTATAGATGTTAACCTTTATATGTGCCTTATAGATAAAATGTTTAATCATTCAGGATTTGGGCTGTCAGTTTTTATATATTATTTGGCAGTCCTTGACAAGGCCAGAATTTGATCATATTGTTTTCAGTAACACGATAAATGTTTCCATCAAATTGTTTGACGTCCGTAGAGATTGACCGTTTTCTTTGTGTTGACAGGAATCCGGTCTGCCACTGAATCTGTAAAGGAAGTCCTGGTATTGACTGACGGAGAGTCCAACTGTGGTGCTGATTTACCCAGAAATATAAAGCGACTCCAGGTGAAAGCTTTCGTGTTCGCATTGGCTATCGGAAACTACAGGGCTGAAGGAAAAGCTGAGATCGAGTCGATGGTTTCCACGCCTCTTATTAATCATATATTTTCTCTGGCTAACTTTTTTAAATTTAAAGACATGGTTGATGAAGTCCTTACTTACCCTGACAAGTGCGCGCCCTTTGAACTTAGTTAAATTATAATTTTGTTAAATATTTGGTGGAATGTGAAAAAACTCATCATTATTCTTGTCTTGAGGCATATCTGTTGGTTTATGGGATATGTTTCAAACTGTGGTAGAACAAGGCTTGAAACATGAGCATGCGCAAATTGAATCTTAGCTTTAGAGATCTAAGAAATAAATTTCCTTAAATTTCTTTGAATGTATTTTTGCCGTTTTCTGTCCACATTGGCTATAACAGAAATTATAAAATTTATCTAAATAAATAAAGAGTATTTTGTTAGTATAAGACGATCTTAGATATTTGCTAAACCACATGATATATATAGTTATATAGATGGATCTTTTTTTGTCCATGCGATCTGTAAATAACTTGTAATTAGGAATATGTAAATCTGTAAGCAGCTTGTTAATATGGAGGTATATATATTCTGATTTGAGCAAAAACCAGGACTTTCATTTCAGTATTTTGGTGACAAATTTATCATTGCATCGACCAAGTTGTTTCATATTTTTTCTAATATTTATATGATTTTTATTTGTTCGGGACATGTATTTATTTGTGATGTCGCTTTCCTGTTATGGTTGTAGATTATAAGGTGTCTGTATAGTCTATTTTGTTATTAACTTTATAAGATAAATGACAAGAACAAATGAATAAATAAATCGCCAACTATATTGCTCAGATGTTATTATTGAAGGTCCATTACAGATTTGTGCTTTTATTGAATTTATATATTTGAATTAATTTCTTTACGAGTACCAATAATTTTAAATTTGGTACAAATTGGCAAATTTGAAGATTGAAGTGAATAAAGAAACGAATTGATGATATACTGAAATTTTGCTCTTGTTGGCTTCATTGAACTGTTATAGTTCATAAGACTCATTCTTGTTCCAATCCCCTATCTCCGGTAACTTCCGTCCTCTCTGATTAAGTCACCGATGTGAATCATTTGTACGGTCCATTGATTCACTTCGGTGGCGGACCTTGTATGTAATGATTAGGCATTTTGAATATAGCAATGAACGTTTTAGCGAGGCTGCTGAAGCTTGGCCTGACCTGATTTAAGAAATTTAAACACTTTTACGTGACTTTATTTATCTTGTTTGCATTGGTCAATTCGGCCTAATGTTATGCTAAATAGCTCTATTTTATTTCTTCATTTTCGTTGCTCTTACCTGCTCTATGTCGATTTTTATTGGCGCGGAATGCACTTGATGTTCTATTTAATACGTGTATCTTTATGCAATGCAAGTATTGCCTGCAGCGGTAAATATTTCGTTTCGTTTCTTTAAACAAAAGTTTATTCCAGTGGTAGGCAGTCTATTATTTAAGTACTGTGTAGTAGATGGGTAATTTTGTAAAAATAAAAAATAGAAAGCAAAACAAGAAATTGGCTGACTTGAAACTTCAAGGAGGGACAATACAAATTAAGTGGACATTACGTGATCTGTACAAATTAAAAAGAGAATAAGCTCACCAATGTGTAGGTTAATAATAACAAAATAAATAATAAACATTCGAGTTACTTACGATATTACAATTATTGTGATTTATAAAAACTAGAATGATGTCTACAAACACTTAGCACTTGGGTGGGGGCTTCTCAAACGTTTATATATGACCACAGTGAAAATCCGTGGTAGCAGCTGAAAACTCAAACTTTTCCTTAATCGCTTGGTAGCACAGAAATAGCTGTCATTAAAACTTGTTTGTCTTCCAAGGACACAGTCACTCTAAGCTACTTTTTGGTTTACTTCAGTGATCTGCAGATTTCTTCGTTACCATTTGCCGGTGTTGTATTTTCACAGGTCGTCGCCCTCTTTGGAGTATTTCGCATAAATCACATGCCATTTTCTGCCCCAAAATAACCTTACGACTTAAGATTTGGGTAATTTTAGATATGATTTAAGGTATGTGTTCCCAATACAGCGGTATTTCCATTGTTTAAAGCGGAAATCACTACGCCAATGGCCTGGTAATGTATACGAGAGATGTCTTAGCACGTGACGTGAACTATAGAATCTTTCGCGGGAATACGAATGCAGTCGAGGTTATTACTGGTACGGAAATAGCCGTAGATTGCTGACATGTCATTCTTGTTCCAATCGCCTATCTGCGGTACCTTCCGTCCCCTCCAATTAAGTCACCGATGTGAATCAATGAACCGTTTTATACCAATGGATATGACTCTGACGTGATTCGAACTCATGAATTGAGTGAGCCGATTGTACATGTATCTGTGTGGAAATAATACTCGAATAATACTGTAACGTGGTAAGAGAAAACGACTTATGTCAGGTTGGCGGTTGTCATCTCTTTATGGGGAATATCGCATTTTGATTTGTTTGGCCTCGATTTCATGGCCTCATTAACCCTCAAATACTAAAACCAAAACATTTGTATGAGAGAAGAGGCAGGAATCACACAAATAATGTTAAACAATTGCAATAATGCGATGGGCGATGATATATCCAACAAGGGATCTTATCGTAACATACACATTACAGATTTAAAATATGTAACTCTATTTAATATGTAATAGTATCCGGAGAAATTATGCGAAATGCCTCCGAATTTACCAAATATATATCAAGTCACAACCTATGCAAAACGAGCATTCTGCATGATAAACATATCATTTTCACTGGATAAATCAGGAACCACCTCGTTTGGTGTATCAAATCTAACATGTGTATTGTGGCACGTATGTCCAATCGTATCAACTAATATAGAACAATTTAAACTACTACCCATTCAATTTCAGAATGCACAATATGGCATATGTGAGCAACCATACTTTTCACAAAACATGTAAATTATTAACTAATCAACAACGAACATGTTCACACACTTAAATGTGCCTCACAAACTATATCACCTAGGGTCAATCAATGTTGCATTGTCTCAATAAACCACGGTAGATATCCCGATAAGACATAAACTGGAATGTTACATTTTGACTTTACCACACGCACAAAAGTAGCACTGAGACATATGAAGTGTGGGCTGTAAGTTTAGATCCCATATTTTAACAAATATAAATATATGAACCTTTTTGACCACCATATATTCACATTGTGCAACTTGATTGGCCAGAATGACACCAGATGCATTCCACGCCCATAAAAATCGACATAGAGCAGGTGTTACAACCGCTCTGGTAATAAACGCCCGCTATTGTAATAATGTTACAATAACAAACACTTAAAGTGCGCTATTGTAATGAATTTATTACAACAACACACTCTCGAATTGCAAAAAGTATCTTATTGTAATAATTGATTACAATAAGACACTCATGAGTTTTTATGGGTTCTCTATTGTAACAATTTTATTAAATTA
>JAVFBZ010183896.1:0-15115 GCA_032466195.1 Katharina tunicata
GAGAGAGAAACAGATGAAACTGGGATAGACAGGAATTAGATTCAGACAAGGTTCGGAAGTATAGTTGAGAAATAACTAGAAACTTTCATTATGGAAATCGATGTTTATTTGTGGTAACTTAGAATAACTAAAAATAAGAATTATCTAAGTATGATAATCAGAAGGTATTTGAAAGGTGATGTATTTGATTGACACAATGTGGATCAGAACGTAAGTAGAATATTGTTCTATTTCTATAGGCTAAGATAGGTAAATGTGTTATGTTCTTTAATATTGTTTAACATATGTTCTAAAATGAATACAATATGTTTAAGTAAATATTTTAATGAATGAACTGTTGTGTGAAATGATCTCTATGGAGAGAAGGCGGCAACGATCCATCGGAAGAACGTATGTATAATATATTCTTCATAACATATGTCCATTCTGTATGTTACCTTTTGTGATCATATTATGTACATAAACATAGTAGTCAGTGAATCAAGACAGAGTAACTATTTGTGCAGGGTACCAATTCTAAAAAACACTTTTGTCTTTATTGCATCTCCACATATATGTCCCTCTAGTACAAGACAAAATGGCTTCCTGACGCCTCTTATAGTGAGCGAATGGGATCACCATACATCAAGAATACGTCCCCATCATGAGTAACTAGGTGAAGCATCCTAGATAAAGCGTAACTACCTTCCTTACATACAATCAAATAAGCCATTCAAAAGTCAACGTCAGTTAAGTAAAAATCAATTGAATGAAAATGTCAATGACAGAACAATATGCAATGCCGAGCTGATATATCCTGTTTAATTAGTCGTCATTTGCCAGGGATTTATTGGGTTATCTCAGAAGGACAATGTTTAAAATTGGAAGTGTTTATTTTGTAAATGAACGAACCCAATATAAGCTAACACAAATTGAATGTTGTGAAGGTTTCGCTGTGCTAGGAATATAATCAGCCGAGGTATAAGCTATCAAAATCGTAGAGCCTTTTTTGGGAAACAGTTTACAGAATTTGGAAACAGAACAGATTTGCTGTGCTGGGCTAGTACATGGTTGAACGAACTAGTTTCCTGAGTGGATCAAAACCTGGACAGAACTCGTTTAAAGGGTATTAAGTTAATCGACCTTCAGGATCGTTGGTTGTTCTTGCCTGGAGAGTGTGTCTTTTTTTTTTTTTTTTACAAATTAAATATTATTACATTATTGATTGTTACAAAAGAGTCGCGATAACTGAGAACGGACTCAAACGCGGAGTGAAGTAGGACACGTTCAATCATTCACCAAATAAAGTTAACAAACGCTAGGTAAAACATTCTTCAGGTCCCACGTTGCCCAACTCAGTTAAAGACCCATATTCCTCTGCTTCAGGTCTCACGGTGCCCAGAGACCCACATCCCTCTGCTTCAGGTTCCACGGTGCCCAGCTCAGTTAGAGACCCACGTTTCTCTGCTTCCGGTCCCACGTTGCCCAGCTCAGTTCGAGACCCACATTCCTCTGCTTCCGGTCCCACGTTGCCCAGCTCAGTTAGAGACCCACATTCCTCTGCTTCCGGTCCAACGTTGCCCAGCTCAATTAGATACCAACATTCATCTGCTTCCGGTCCCACGTTGCTCAGCTCAGTGAGAGACCCACATTCCTCTGCTTCCGGTCCCACGGTGCCCAGCTCAGTGAGAGACCCACATTCATCTGCTTGCGGTCCCACGTTGCCCAGCTCAGTAAGAGACCCACATTCCTCTGATTCAGGCCCCACGTTGTCCAGCTCAGTTAGAGACCCATATTCCTCTGCTTCAGGTCCCACGGTGCCCAGCTCAGTTAGAGACCCACATTCCTCTGCTTCCGGTCCCACGTTGCCCAGCTCAGTTAGAGACCTACATTCCTCTGCTTCCGGTCCCATGTTGTCCAGCTCAGTTTGAGACCCACATTCCTCGGCTTCCAGTCCCACGTTGCCCAGCTCTGTTAGAGACCCACATTCCTCTGCTTCAGGTCCCACGGTGCCCAGCTCAGTGAGACACCCACATATTGAAATATGTAGAAATGTTTCAGATTTAAAAATTGTACATATGTTCAAGTTTTAATATTTAGTTTAATGTTCGATTTGGGTTTACGCCGTAATAAAGGTTAATTCACTCATATGACGGCGTGTAAGCCCAAACGACGCTGGCAATATAGAAGACACCACATTGCAGGATACAAAACTGGATCTATGTATGATAATCTCGTCAGTGGAATGTATATTATGTGGTGTTAACCGTTACTAACATTTTACACAGGCTTTAAACGTGTGGAAAATAGGAGATAAAAGTAAATCAACAAAACGTTACACAGACAATAGTGCTTCATTGCAGCGAAGGCACGATTACGCGCGAATCGTTATAAAAACAAATAAATGTTTATGTACATTAAGTTCTGAAGCTTGTGTGATATTGCTCGAGGAAGCCGAAATGCAAACATCGTCGAGTAAATCCAATGTCCTTAGGCGTTGGTGCGTGAAGCTTTACGTGAAAATAGAGGTTCTGGTGGATTATTATGTGTTTGAAGCATAATTAAATTGCCAGCAAACCATTGCCATTATCAAATAGCTTTACTCACATTTAGAACTGCTTAAACAGCTGAAAATGATTGTAATCAATTTAAGAGTAGGGTCCAAACATACATGAACGTGGTTTAGCCGTGTGTTGTAAACAAAGTATTGTTCAAGCCATGAAGCATATTATACAGCTTCGTATTTAGTATTCTAAAAAGGCACGCTATAAATAAAGAGAATACAACAGCAAAGCACTATACATAAAATTCATACATTACTGAAAGTGTGCCGTTGTATCTTTATCACATGTTTAATTGAGTATTGCTAACAAACGAAGGAATGGACAACGATTAAACAAATGTCACTATCAATACTTTCCATTTGACCATAGCAACAAGGTTCCAATCCCCACCTTGGGTTAAAGATTCATACCTATGATTACTCTTGACAAAATATATAAAATAAGTTTTAGGAGTTGTTTTTACTGGAAGAGGCTTTTCGTGGTCAAGGTTAAAAGTTATCTAGGTTAGGCTAACTAAGGAGTGCGCGGAGTGGGACGGGGGATACGGATAGTCTTGCTTATGTAAATCGACATTATTTTGGAAGAAATTAATTTAAAATAAATCAATGCTGAAATCATCAGTTCTTTTTGTTTCTTTGTTTAAATGCACCTCATGGGGAGAAGATCGTGGAAAGCACTGTTTACAGTTCAAATAAAAGAGGAAGGTTGTATTTAATTTATTATCATCACCTTAAAAGGAACTGTGACAGTTTCCCATTGGCAGCGTATTAGAATCAGACAATCCTTATAGATTTCTAGGTTCTAAAAGGAAATGGTAGTTGGTGTCACGATAATTGGCACCGTACAAATCTGATGAGATGAAACGACTGTAGTTTGCGACACTGTTTGTGTACATTCTTAGAATGAGTGGATTTACGGAACAACGCCTTCAAGAAGTGTTTGAGTCAGGGATAAATTTCCCACTTCTTCACATTGCACAAAGAGAGGGCGTTTAACAGTTAAGAATTGGCTATTATTTCGTGGCTTTAGATTGTGTATTTAATGCATATGCTCGTGTATATTCAGTGACATCAAGATGAGACATCTACTGTTTATGTTACTGGAGTTGTATCTGAAACAGGAGCGAAGCCAGGTACAGGGCAAATCTATAGAAGTTAACGTAATCATGCAGTGATGAAAAACATTACACATGCACAACAGCAAAACCAGTGTTATCCTTATGCCCGGTTTTGGTCACATAAGTTACATGCATGCAAAGATAACCAGCAGGTCCACAGATCAGCTAAGATTAACATAAAATAAGAGAAACTCGGAACAAGGAAGTCATGTTGGTATAGATAATATATTTCGGCTTTATTTTGCCATCAGTTAAACATATACCTAGGTATATATATGTTTAACTGATATAGGCATCATACATGTATATGTTTAACTGATAATGGCATAATAATTCGAAATATATTATCTATACCAATATGACTTCCTTGTTCGGAGTTTCTTGTTCTATGTTGTACAAAGATTACACTGAAACCTTTGTGGAATGGGTTAAAACCAACCTCATGATGAAGTTACAGTTATATAAATTTTGCCCAAAGGACATACAAGTTTAAAATAATAAACATAGTGTCTAGCTATTAGTAGAAAGTCAGGTTCACTCTGTTCTTATTTAAAATACATTAACAATGGCAGTACAAACGACTCTGGAAATCTTCAATCGATTGCAAAATATACGCTTTCATACCTTTGATATCTGCGTTGATGGGATTTTCTACTAACTTGTACCTACGCCCGTGTGTCCCACATATTTGTTTTCTGAAACAGAAACGATTTTGTCTTCTTATTCATTCTTATTCACATTCAATTAAATATGCCTTTATCAACAACCTACCAATTGTGAAAGATAGGTGACTTGTGAAATTTCTGATATTTATCGGACAGACCGTGACAGTGAGAATGCCTGAGCAAACTGGTGCCTTGCACGTTCACAAACAAACGAGTCAATCATCTCAATTTCTGTAATGGTTCGATCTAATAGAACAAAATAAATGACAAAACGTGAATTGACACACATCCGAGATACAATCCTACTAAGTATATACATGATTAAAAAAGACATGCACGGATATATCTGTGTGAGATAGATATCCTTGTGCGCGGCGTATAACCGCGAACACATATGTATATTAACCAAATATTTAGCTATGAAATAATGTTCGGATTTCGAAAGAGACCACTAGCAGCAGTACATTCGCTTTGTTGGGGGTTGCACCCCTGGATCAGATTCAAGTTTATAAAAGTTGACAACCAAGCGACAAACGAACCCACGACCGTCAAATTCAGGCACTGAATTTCCAGCTGTAAATGTCGGCCATCGATACTAGTCAGCCATTGGCCTAGTTGTCCGCCGTTACTGCTGGCTATGCATTGCTCGACTTCGAAGGTCTCGATTCAACACGGGTCATCTGGACCTACAACGTTTTCTGAACTAGAAACCGTTTAACGTAAGGTGTGTAATAAAGCGCACCTCCCCCCCTTCAAAAATTAAATAAATGAAACAATAATGTTATATAATAATAATAAGAATAAATCAATAAAGGTAAATAAAAAAAACACTGAAAGTTATTAGCTGTTTAACATCAATGTGACAAAGTAATTTACTTTAACTATATTCAGGCTGTAAAAGTTAGCAATATAAAAAAAGTCCAATGCTAACGTGATATTCTAAAGTTAGGCACATGGTTTATTTACAGTTGCCAACGATTTGTTGGCTTAGGTAAACAAGGGAATTGGATGTATCTGTGTTCTATTTGAACTAGTCCAATATGAGTTCGCACAAATTGAATGAGATTATCTGGCAGGAAGGTTTCGCTATATTACAAATAAAACCTGCCAAGTTTTGCAGCTGCCAAAACGGTAAAAGCTTTTGGAAAACAGCTTTCAGATTTTGGAAAGAGAACAAATTGTCTGTTCACCATTAGAGACATATTGTAGAAGGGACTAGTTTCCTGCGTAGACCAAGGCCTCGTGTCTCACAAAGAAATCCTTTACAATGAGATTTAGTTTAAAGATGCTTCAGAATCGTGGGCTGTTCGTTTGTTTCATAGGTTATATATTCGCTTTTTCTTTAGCAACAAGGCATTATAACAATATTGGGGAATACAGCAGGTGCAAATGTGTTTTCAAATTAAAATCCCAAGCAATTAAGTAAGCTTTAAGACGGCGTCAATGCATTGTCAAGTGAAATGATTCAAATTAAATGCTCGAACAATTGTGATTTAACATATTATGTTAGTAAATTCGCCCCAAAAATTAAATATAAAATATGCTGTTAAATATGCCATTCATGTAAACAAAGATCGAAAACTCCTATCATGAGTGAAATTGCTGTTTCTTTAAATCTGTAAACATACATATTTACCCCCCTGTGAAAGTCCGCGACCGAAGCGCAGGAACAGAGAGATTATTTTTGCATTGAGTGAATGTTTAGACGACGGTTTAGTACACGAGACTTTGTTTCACACCTGCTTATGTAAATCTAAAGTTTCACGTGTTTTGTATTCAATCTTAAATTAAAAATTATATGCTAGTATACTGTTGAATTTAAGGTCAACTTGCGCTTAACTCGATTTAAATTAATTAACATAATTAGCCATTTAAGCAGTTCTGGTAGTTATGGTTTTGTATACTATTATTCTCTGTGTAAAAACGGTGCAAACAAAACCTTTAGTTACTCGACACATCACGAGACTAGGTGAAGTTATCGGTTTGAACAAGAAGGGGTTTCACGCAAGTTTTTTAAACATAGAAAGTGGACAGAGCAACAATGTCAATTTAGACAACGTGTCGGTTTCACCGTATATACATTTCTATCTCTATCTCGCCGTATATGTAGTGTATGAAGTAAATACAGTCATGTAATTTTAGTTTAGTTTATTGACTTCAAGACAACACAGGCCAAATGTGCCCGCTTAAATGCTTGGTAACAATTAAAACAAACGAAATTGAAAACGAATACCTATAAAAATCGAATAAATATACATGTGTGGTGTTATTCATATGATAAAGAGTATTGATGTTTGTAAGAATTACAGTAAATTTACATATAAATAACACTTATACATATATCTATAGTGTTTGAGTATTTCTAAACACATACACACATATAAATCAAACATTCAGGTATATCTAGAAACTTGTCCCTGAGAATTGATCTAGAACATGAGATAGTTTGTTGACTTTAATTAGTCGATATCCCTGTGCCAGTGTGATTACTCTTGACAAATATAATTAAATACACACACACATATATTTTTGTATAAATATTGAGAGTGAAAATTTTGCTTCTCTCACAAGCCTACAGGTTATCCAGAACAACTCGAGATTCAGGTCTATCTAGAAACCTGTAGATCATTGTTAAAATAAAAGTCACCCAAAGTGATTCATAATCTTCTGTGTAATATTTTATATATTTCATAATTTTCCGCTCAAACATTTCTACTCGTTCGATCAGCGTTTTTTGCCAAAAAATAAGTACTCCCTGTGACAAAATACAATTTACATCTTACTGAAGATTTATAAAGATTGACTGCAGATGCTTGCAATTTAAGCGTTTTGCATGTGCATTTGATGAAATCTAACATGTTCAATGATTTACTGATGGATTTTGCAATGTAATTACCATTATTCAGATTTATTTGATCGCCTGATTCCTGGATCTTTCACGTTATTTTGTCTAATTATGTCATCAGTATCAATTTTGTAGTCACCATGGATTTTTTTTATTTTTGTTTGTGAAACTAGCAACACTACATTTGGTTACATTAAGCATTAGACACCAATCTAGTCACCATCGGAAACAAGTTGTAGATCGTTCTGAAAAAACTCGGCGTCCTCTGTGTTCGAGACAAGTCGTTTTTTTTACCATCATCTGCATACAACAGGCACGCGGAAGACTTAAGAACACTTGGTAAGCTATTTATATAGAAAACAGAGATGAGAGGCCCTTACAAAGACCCTTGGGAAATCGGAAGACTGATCATTAATAACTACCCTCTGGGACCTTCCTTCAAGATAGGATTAACAACAGTTTAATATTTGCCCCCTTTTCCACTTCCGTTTAACTTGTACACTAATAAGTTGTGAGATACTTTGTCGAAGGCCGTAGAAAAATCAGTGTACACTGTATCCACCTGAGTTTTCGTATTAAAATGGTCTGTTAAGTATTCAGTAAAATAGGATAGATTCGACAGGGTGGATCTATTGCGAACAAAGCAATGTTGTTCCAAACACATTGCTTTTGGGACATTATTGTATGATTATGAGTGAACCAATTCAGTGAGACGTTATATCTGAATGAAAAAGTAGCATGTACCCGGAACTGGAAGGAATCTCCTGAAATATATTTCATCACATGACGTGACTTACAGGCACTATTCCAAATTGATTTATTTTCTGTATATATTCATTAAATTTAACATTCTGTACTTGTTTGACTAATTTTCTATTTTCACTGAAATGAGCATATTTTCTGATAGCACAGCTTAGATCCCTATCAAACCAAACCGGAAAACGACGCCTCTTCACTTCAACGATCGGCATAGATTCTTTGATAGATGAATATAAAATATCATAAAAAAAATCCACACATTCGTTGAGACAAGAAAGAGAGTCTATTATAGGCCAAGGCACGGAGTGTAGCAACGTGCAGGGATCGATCACGCTGATAACTCTTATCCTGAATACAAATACAAAAGTTAACCTCGACAGCCATGGTCAGACGCTAGGCTTTTGTAGTTGCATCTGCACAAATAGAGTCAATTGTACTAAAAACTAGGTAAATATAGTTGGGACCTTTGGGTTTGCTGACAACTTGTGCCAAGTTATATTCCGATACGGTGGTACTCTAGCTAAGGGCAGTTTGTTTCCAGATTTTATTAATGCCGTCATACTTAGCACTGGAGGAACATTATATTCCAACAGTGATAACACTTAATTGATTTCACATTTTTTGGTTGTGTTTGAGTCGCTGTCTACTGTTAGAATACACCGCCGTCATATAAAGGAAATACCCTTGAGCACGGCATTAAACACCAATCAATCAATCGATCATTCCGATACGCCAGACACCAGCCTCTCGGCTTTCTCTGAATAAATGTATCCATGCTCTGTCACATTGAGATCTCTGACATTGAAATCCCGGCATATCGTTTGTGATGCAAATCATTCAAAAGAATGGGGGCGCCATCCAAATGAACATATGTACGTAGGTAATAATTAAATTAGTCAATTTGTAATGGTTTGGGAATCTACTGGATGGCAACAATAGCATATAAACAACACGCTTTAGAATGAAATCTACTTACCCGCACGGTTGACCAACTGAACGACATGCGATACAATTTTATTACTTAACTTCTGCTTTCCTGAACAATTACATATTTGGAAGTGCACATTTTGAACTAATACAGTTAGTAAACTCCAGAAAAGTTTAAACACTCAGGGCTGTTTTGGGGTGCCCAAAATACACACACTCAAAATTGTATTTATTCGTAGATTAAAATATGTTCTCCTCCAAAATCATTATACTTCAAGTTGAAAAAAGTTCTTTTTCTTGACATTTATTCGACAATAAATAATTCTTTTCAGGGAATAAACAATAACAATTTTAGATCGGGAATTAAAACTGAATGAAAATTTAACAAAGTCACACGGTTTGATCGTGTAGTATCTATTTATGCCTTTTACGATATTCATCACAGGCAGACTAATTAACAAACCATTTTACCTTTTACGAAGTTAGAAAAATCCCTCGATATTAATTAAATTGTGATTTTGCTAATACCTTTAGAACATAAACGACACACTTGAGTAGTTTTGCTAATGGATATAGGATAGATAAGGTAATTGATGTAATCCATGTACACGTTTATTGTTCACAACCACTCACATGATTAGCAGACTGAGTTAAAAGGTTTACTTTTAATGCGACTATAAACAATGGTTTATCGTCGAATCACCATTCAACCATTGTATCTTCTTTGCGACGTTACTTTTGTTTGTGAAAGTCATCTCTGTTAGTACAGGAAATCATTTAAATATTTAATGGACCAATGACAATTCAGTATGAACACGGATCTGAGTAGTTGAAAAAGCAAACACATTAACGTCACATGCTATTGGGATACAACTGAAGTAGGTACACATGTAAACATTATCAATTATATAACAAACTACCTTTATCTCATGAAGAGCTACAATGCTTTGTTTGAGACTCTAAGCGTACTGTTAGTTTCTCTATTTACTTATACGGCCAAACAGCTTCAATGTGTTAAAATATTATTAAGACATGGCATAAAGATTTATTTAACCTTACTCTTTTATAAGTGGTTATGAGTCATTGCCTGTTTAGATAGTGGATCAAGGTGTACGTGTAACTGAACATATTTCAATATTCACGTAAATCCCAAAAAATATTTTCCAAACTCAGTTGGTCTGCTGAGTCTCGTTCACAGTGCCCGTCAATGGTAAGAATCAACTTCTTGACCTTATTTAGGCAAGGGGAGTTTACCGGTGGATACAGAGGTTGCGGAGTTATTTTAACTAGTCTCCCCCTCGGTTTTCCACCATACACCGTCAAACCAAAGTGTGACGTTAAACACCGAATAAAACTAGTTGCATGTGTCCAAGTCAGAAAACGTATTTTTTATATAAATAAATTAATGTGAAAATTGATTACTTAAACAATACTTGAAGTGTTAAGATGATCTGTAATGATTTCTTTAGTTGGCATTAGAAGTTGTAGGTAAGAAGAAGTTGATATCCATACAACCCGTGTCTTTATACAACACAATTAACAAAGTCTGCTTTTTGTCTGTTCAAAGTTTCAATGTTAATTCGGTCATCGTTTTTCTATAAACTTTATTTTCGAAACAAATGGCGACAACAATATGTCGGTGTTTGTTTGATTGGGTCTTACAACATACTTAAGGTTATTTCACTTAAATTGCCCCGAAGGTAACAGACAAAGATGCCACGAGACAAGAATAGATCTCAAAACCGGATCGGCTACCTGATGGTTATTAGCTCAGAGAGAACCAGGGCAAAGGAAGCTCCCGCCAACCTCCAGCCCCCGGTCTTTTGAAGCGTCCTTTTTGTTTCTGAACTGTCTGAAAGATTCCGGGGAGCATGTTGATGTAATCAAGCACTCTTTCGTTAGATTTTTGGAGAGTATTGAGTAGTCACGTACATGTAGATGTCACATCCATCTCCTAGGATGTCTTGTTCCGAAGTTTGACAATAAAATCACCAGGAACAAAATAACCTCATAGTCTGTGAATGTTCAATGTCTAACCTATTAAATCGTTGTATTGGGCATAATTCTGACTACATCTATAGATCTATGTTTTCATTAGGAATATTGTTCATACTATATATGGTATACTGGAACTTTAAGAGAACATAATCACTATCATCATTATCGTCATATTCTGAAGTATTTGTTATGTCTTTTACAAACCGAGCGCCCTCTGGCTAAGGGCATTAAGTTTCCAAGCTCAGTTGGTTGAGCGGTGGACTACTGAGTCCCCTTTACTTTGCCCGTCAAAGGTAATTCAACTTGTCGACCTTATTTAGGTAAGGAGAGCTTTAAGAGGGAGGTAAGAGGGATTTTAACTAGTCTCCCCCTATCATACTTAGCACTGGAGGAACATTATCTTTCCAACAGTAATAACACTTAAGTGGCTTCACATTTTTGGGTTGTGTTAGAGTCACTGTCTACTGTTGGAATACACCGCCGTCATATAAGTGAAATACCCTTGGCGTTAAACACCAATCAATCAATCAATACAAACAGAGCAGTGGCAGAATTTGTGTTTCCTCTGGATAACACCCAGTTAACCGAGCAAATCTCTTCCAGTGATTAATGGCCAACCAGGCCTCCGAGAATTGCTGCTTTATAAAAACTAACGGGAATTGCCACATAATCAATATCTATCTAGTCATAGACACTGTTGATCCTTGCTATTGGACATACTTTTGAATTCACAAACAACCTACCGCAAAAGTTACAGAGAGATGTCGATTATGATCTGGCTGCGTGGAAAACGTGGGTATTTAAGATAACACAAACTCTCCATATCTTGGGTTTTAACTATCAATGACTACGGCCGTAGGGGGTGACTACACGATATGTTTAAAAACGGATACCCGTGCTTCGGTCAAAAGCATATTGTTGAAGGTTCAAATCAGTTGTCTCACTCAAAACTTTTAAATCAACATAATGATGAAAGTATTTACAATTCTACGTTTACAGACAATTTGGCCATCATAATCATCTTCAATGCACAACTTTGTTCCTCCAAATGCCCGCGAATTGATTTCCTGTCGTCTGCTTCAGACTGATTCTGACAAGGAAATACTGTTACTTTCAAAGAACAACAAAATCTCCACGTCTGGTACCGACTAGGAAAAGCTTTCACGCCAAGACATATATAAACAGTTAATTATCTCTCAAGTGAATGGAAGTAACTGAGAACGGTCAACCTAAGGCCAGTTGCAGACAAACTGTACATGCTCCAAGACTGATGACCTGACCATAATGGTAAACCTGACCGCGTTACTAATCGTAAAACTAACCCTAAACATAGGCTAACCCAAAGAGTTACGTTACACCGTATAACATGAAGAAATTAAACAACCATTTGGCTTCACTTAAATCCATTATTTATTGTCGCCTACAAAGTAAGCACTTTAACACGGCATGTTAATCCCGTGAGTGATATAAATAATGAAGAAGTATGATATGGTTTACTCAGGTTTATCGTTTATAGGCTAACAAGATTACATGTACTAGCAACGTTACAAATTTAATAATATCTGATGACTTTCATGACGCATTAATGGGGAATATACTTCGAAAGTTTTGTCTGTTGTTGTGTGTGTTAACTTTTGTTTTCCTTTGCATTGACGCTCGTGTGCACTTGTCTTAATTTGATGAAAGAAAGTACAAAAAAGTAAGCCAATTTCACATAACTGTTTATTCTTCAAGCTTTATATCTCAATAGATTTGTCTTAACCCATTGCGTAATATTAATTGCTGTCTGTTAAACAGATACCATTTGTTAAAGTTAGCTGTATTCGAGCGAGGTCTTAACACGGATAAATTGCTTAATCGCGCTGTGATCCAAGGTGCGGCTTAAAAAACTTGTGGCGAAATCTCTAAAAAGGAAAGAGTTAGTTTACAAATAGACCATCGGATTAGGATTGCGAGTTGACTTTATATGTCCTACGCCTGTTATTTTGTCAACCAATGAAAGTACTATATTTCCAAGATATTCAGTTTTCTAAAGCTTGCAATTGGCAGATTGGGCCATTGTGGGCGATTTATGACATGGGATTTGATGAATACAAGTCGAGGTATAACTAACCGAATAACATTATTTTTTCTAATGACATCTCAAGGTGCGGGTGGTTGAGTGGAAGCCTCCTATACCCTGGTGCTGTCTGAACGTGGGACTGCCAAGCTGTCATATAAGGGAAATAAGCTTAAGTACGGGGTAACACCCCAAGCATTGAAGTTAAGATACGACTTGCTATTCATACTTTAGACGTTGCTATCAGTTAATATTCCATGATTTTAGTGACACAACCTTTAAGGAAGCATAAACACACCAAAACAAACACGTAACGTTACAAAAGGGTTGAATGGGAACATACTCGCTTAACACAGCTTCATCACGAAATCGCAGCACGTTTTCAAAGTTTTGTGATCTTCATTACGTTAATTACCTGTTGTTGATCCACAGATTATATTACATATTAACGACAAAGTCAACGGCCTTCGTTGTTAGATTATAGTTATTGGGCTGTTAAGTTTAGAATATAAACCGTCAACTGTAAGTAGTATAGGAGAGATAATATGAAAAAATCATTCTTATCATTTGTTATAAACACCCACACACTGAATTAATATAGCGGACGGAGGTCCTTTTATTTTGATGATGTTGTTTACCCACAGTGCCAATTGGTTGTATAGTTATGTTTGATGTAGAAAATAAGTCCGGCATCAAATAGTGTATATTACCATGCTAAAATCCTCTGTAAAGAACACAATAGCATTAGATAAAATACCATGCTGGCTATAACAAACTGATATTAATAAACTAAATGGTTTCTTTACAACTTTATTGTAGTCGTTATGTACTCGCACACTTGTTTGACTCTGGCTAAAGGCAGTTTGTTTCGAGTTTACTTTCATGCTGTCATACTTGGCACTGGAGGAACATTATCACCCACACAAAGCTCAACTTTATGCGTATTCACATTGGTCGTGTTAGAGTTGCTGTCTGTTGTTGAAATACACTACCGTGATATAAGTGATATATCTTTGTTCGGTTTTCAAAATCAATCAATCAAACATGTTTGTGTTTACCAGTTTCTTTTCACGGATGCAAATTCCTATTAAAAAATATCTGTGGCCAGTTAATCAGGCATCAACAGTTAAAATGTCACTCGATTTTCAGTGCCTACTGGGATTCAGTATTTTGGAATCTATTTTTGACAGATAATACACGTGATGCCCATAATGTTTTACAGGTTAAGACATAACAGACTAATACAAACGCAATGCCACAAACGCTCCACCAATCAATGGTTAAGAATTTCTGAGAGTAACTGGCCCTAAAATCATAAGATGTAAAGATATAGAGGATATTACACAGTGAAGTTTCAATACGATTAATATTGCTCGAGGTAGTGGTGGAAATGGTAACCCATAAGATGCGAAGCATTGAGTGATAGAATTATGATGGAATTCATACCACTATGTGTAATATTCTTTTTATTATTTATACCGGCGAAAAAAGCGTAAAACATCACATTTTACCTAATGTTCATAGACAATTTCAAACCTGACAAGTTTGGGGGCCACTTTCACAAAATGTCGTACGACTAAAAATATCGTACGATAAAATTACGTTACGTTAAACTATAGGCATTTAAATATCTTGTTTAAGTGGCATTTAGAAGCTGGGTAAATTACAAAAACATGACGACTACTGAGATGGATTTTCAACTTCTGGATATTCGAAACGCGGAGTAATTCCTGACGTCATCCCATTGTTGCGTGCTGAATTATCCAGAAGTTGAAAATCCATCTCAGTAGTCGTCATGTTTTTGTAATTTAAATATCGTACTATGTTTTATTGTCGTCATACATGTTGTGAAAGTGATCCCTGACCACCAAGACCTTATTCGAAACGCGAAGTAATTCCTGACGTCATCCCATTGTTGCGTGCTGAAATTAAGTGCTTCTTACTGCAACGACATAATAGCAACGAAGACAGTTGACGCAAAAATGTTATTTGATCTTTATAAATGGAGGAAGTATTTGTCTGACGAGACTGGGAAAAAGCAATGACATGACAAAGGGCAATAACAAGTCACAAAACATGATCCAATAACAAACCAACAGACATGATCCAACAGCAGCCCACCAGACATGATCCAACAGCAACCCACCAGACATGATCCAACAGCAGCCCACCAGACATGATCCAGTAACAACCCACCAGACA
>JAVFBZ010183907.1:6518-20895 GCA_032466195.1 Katharina tunicata
TGGTGGTGGTTGGTGAGATCTTAGATTGTTTTCTTTAGTTTCTGGTGGGGTTGGTTGGTGAGATCTTAGATTGTTTTCTTTAGTTTCTGGTGGGGTTGGTTGGTGATATCTTAGATTGTTTTCTTTAGTTTCTGGTGGAGTTGGTTGGTGAGATCTTATATTGTTTTGTTTAGTTTCTGGTGGGGGTGGTTGGTGAGATCTTAGATTGTTTTCTTTAGTTTCTGATGGGGTTGGTTGGTGAGATCTTAGATTGTTTTGTTTAGTTTCTGGTGGGGTTGGTTGGTGAGATCTTAGATTGTTTTCTTTAGTTTCTGGTGGGGGTGGTTGGTGAGATCTTAGATTGTTTTATTTAGTTTCTGGTGGGGTTGGTTGGTGAGATCTTAGATTGTTTTATTTAGTTTCTGGTGGGGGTGGTTGGTAAGATCTTAGATTGTCTTATTTAGTTTCTGGTGGGGGTGGTTGGTAAGATCTTAGATTGTCTTATTTAGTTTCTGGTGGGGGTGTTTGGTGAGATCTTTCTGTGGCTTGTTGATCTTCGAGCTTTGACATATATTTTGTTGCGCCCTGCCCAATTCCTGGATCATCTTTACACTTTTTAAGGTGACTTCCTTTACCTATTTCTGAGTAAAAACACCTGAAGTACAATATAAAATCTCCAGCAAACTAACACAATGTGCGTATAAAAGATTGAGCGTCTTTTTGTTGTTGTGGAGAGTGAGATGCTTTTACGAAGCTTTGTCACATTTTTTCCCAGGAGTTGTGTAGTTAATATATTTAACAGAATTGTATTCGAATTATAATCGGACAAAGTAAAAATGCAGAGGAAAATATCAACAAAGTACCATTAATTATTATTTATTAGCTGAGCTGCTGTGACAGTGGCCCTATGAAAATCAGACAAATAGGCAAGACGTTTTTATGCTTCACCTGACAGTCGGTAGGGCCCATAATTCATCATTTGTCATGGACACCATACATGTACATGTAGCTGGGCTCTGGTTAAAATACAATGTTACAAAACAAATCATGTGAAATAAGAGAACCGTTTGGCCTTCAAACTGATGTGTAAAATAAAACTGAGTTTTGTTTTCATGGTTATATTTTCTGCCTGAATGCAAGTCAATTCTGGTTGGAATCTGCGTAACGTCATATCATATGGCTATTTATTCCACACTGATATATCTCCTATCACGAGTCCCTGATCATATAGCCAAGTTTATGAACATCAGTGCCAGACTAGATCTCATATACTGACAGGTCATTTAGAAATTCAGGCACACAAATTTTGTAATAAGCTGTGTGGATAACATTGGGGTTGTATGGATCATAAATTCTGATGTATTGCACTGGGGTGTTTGAACTTCTTAATGCCCCGGGAGGGGTCAGAAATTTTCATCCGTTAAACAGGATTTCTTTTTCCCTTGGAAATGTCAATGAAATAAATCAGAGACCAGTTGAATGTATGGTAAAGGCATCTTAGGTTTTCATCCTGTATTTCGCAATTTTTTATATGGTGTAAATGTTTCCTGTTTTCAGTAAGAGGAACCCAGGGGTTGTCTGACTTCCAAATTCTCCTGATGCTTGAGAACTGTTTGTGAAGGCACTGTCTGTCACTTCAATGTTTGACGGCTTATCCACTTGTAAAACACTGACAGCCTACTTGGAGTTGTCTGTTGTCCAAGTAAGAGGTCTCAAGGGGACTGGACAATCTCCATGATGCTCCGGCACTGTCTTATCCAATCAGTGACCTCAATTTGACCCGGCTAAATGTGGTCAGTCCACGTCAAAACAACATCCAACTGTGGATTTATAGGGATTTACATCACTCAGAACTTATTACATGATCTCTACCCTTTGTCCACTCCATCTACTTCTGTTTATCTCATATCTTTGATGTAGTTGCTGTTGATAAAGCAGAGATTTTCTCTCTGTTTTCAGTTGAATAAGAAGTTGATTGAAGAAGTGAATGTATTAGGCTCACAGAATGTTGTAAAAGGTAAGCCAGTCTCATCACTTCTCAAGTTTTGGTCATAATAGAAACAAAACTGTACTTTTATTGTGGCTAAAATGACAATGTTTCCTACTAGAGAAATTTTACCAAAAAGAAATGAACACAAAATTTAAAATGTGAATACAGAAAAGTGAATTTGGCCAAAGAGCACTAGTCCTTTGACAAGTTACTTAGAGGGCTTATTAATTTAAACTGCTGGTCAAGGCAACATTTTGTGATTCTCTCTCTAATCCACTTTTGTGATTTAATGAATGTTGAGGTACTGTGAATGGGGTAATAGCTAGATAATGCATAGAGAACAGTTGGTTTTGTGAGTATCTCCCAAAAAATCTACCAAATTAAAACTGTTCACAAATTACCAGGGATGTTAACTCTCTTCCTGTTAAAAGATTTGATAAACACATTGTGGATTGGGTATATATAATGTTTTGAGATAATGGCAGCAGTTCTGGTGATACAGGTGGAAGAACTGTGTTTATTATTAGTATAATGTAACACCGCTGACATATTGTTTAGGGTTCACTCTCTCTCGACACACAAACATAATCTCCTGTATAAATTGTTATCAAACTAAAGCTCTTAAATTTCTCCCCCTGTCATTGCACAGGATATAGAAGTTTGACAGATGGAATCCACTGCAGGTTGTTTCCACGGTAACCCTCTAACAACCTGTTCTTAGCCAGTGTATTTACCCATAATTCCAATGGAAAAAATTAAAGGGTTTTGAGAAAAAGTCTTAATTGTGACCTAAATTTGAGCAGTTTTGGAATATTTGGTAAACTTCAATATTTACGCATTTCTCTTACTATACATTATTAACTTATACAGATGTATGGGTCTGCATATGATGTAGATAGTGTTTTTTGTATGAATGCCTTCTTACAAAAACAATTATGCTGATGGATTCTTGAGGGAACAGTTAATGGAAAGTCATGTGTGTCTACTTTGATATTGTTGTCAGAGTTTAGTTTATTATCTTAGAAAGTTTTCCAATATTGTGTTCAAGCCAAACAGATATTTTGAGATTCATGTCAAAATTGAAAAATGAACACATTGGCAACGTCTGGTCTGTCATTCAACCAGTACAACAGTTCAATCAACTGACCAACTCTTTTGATAATTGAATACCAAATAACTAATAAAAAATGAATAGACATATGGTTATGCAAGTTATTTCTGTCTGTGTCATGGATATGTTAATTTCCTGATAATTGTCTTCATATGAGTCCCAGTTCAGTTGAAGATGTAAAACAGGTCTTATTGGATGATTTCCTGTTCCGTTAACTTATGAACAAAATTCAGAGGAAATAATGTTTCATCTATCAGTACAGGACATGGTGCCAGAACAGACAAAAACTAGTAAATGGCAGCTAAACTGGACAGTGGTAGACAATGTAACTCTATGAACGGAGTGTGTTTAAAGTGATCAGACTTGCTGATGCTTTCTGATCCATAGACTCAAAAAGGCAGATATCCATTCATAACTTGCCAATGATTTAGAGCTTTGTTCTGTCGCTCATATTTAAAGTTTCCAATTGACCAGCGGGTCATTGGAGGGAGCTGTCTCTGCCCTTGTGCTCTCTGAGCTAAGAGGAATCAAAAAGACGATTTGTTGTGATGCTGTCCGTTTCCTGGGGAATCCTTGTCTGGTGCCAGTGTCGATTAGGGAGGTTTCCTTCACCCAGAGGGTTGGTCTCCACTATATGAGTGAAATAACATTAGTATTACGTAAAAAACAATCAACCAATGAAGCAATCCAATTGACAATGTCTAACCATTTAATTCATCAGATGCAATGTTTCTGAAAATCATCATCAGCAAACATTAGGCATTTGGAATAAAGATAATTAGATTGTAGACCATGCTAGTGAGCTCATACATGTAAGAGAAGATCTTAGCTTAGATATTTACAAGTTTTGAGTCGGCAGCAATTTTGATGTACACTTGATCAAATCTAACCTTAAAAGCTGCTCAGATCCCCATGGATCTCAGTGTAATTAGTGATTCCATTTTACAATTAGACACTGTCTGGATGGTAGTTACAGAACAAGACAGCCATGGTTTTAGAGATATTCAGATTAAGACTGACATTGTCTAAGGGCTCTTGTCCTGGAAACTCTGAGATCTGGTGACTCTAGATTGTGTCTGTTCTCTGACTGAAACCTCCATGGGAAACTTTCCTTGCCAACTCAGTTGATTACTGAAGGAGGAATTGTGCCAACAATAGGTTAGAACTGTGCCAAATTTGTCATTAAAACTGGAACTGGTTCATGCCTTGGCATTGGTTTGTCTCTTATACGTCACACCGTGGTTCAGTTGAGCGCCGGACTACTGAACCCCCTTTGTATATAGGTTGAGTCCCCTCGACAATCAGTATATATGGGAAGTTACCCGGTGGGGACAGAGATCATGGCATGTTTTTTGCAAGTTTTTTTCTGTTTCCTTCCATACCCTTTAGTACAATGTTAAAAATCAATCAAGCAAATAAATTGTCTCTTACATGTCTATAGAACCTGTTATTTTGTATGTGATGGAACAGACTTAAGGCGGGCTTGCATTTCAGTTGGTGGAAATTTATTGTGGGGTTCAGAAAGTAAAAACTGTTATATATCAGATGGTATTGTATTTAATATGATATACCTTGTACTATTTTTTGGTTCTTCTGTCTTCAATGGAAACCTATATTTTTTGGTCATTTCATTGTTCAGATAATGAAACAAATTAGTTGCCATTGAATTTCAGTTGATTGAAATTTACATTATAGCCAGACTTACACTAGGTAGTCTTGAACAAATGTGATTAAACCATTCATGTACTTTTGTTCGTTACAGAATGTTCCATATTGATCACTATATTGATAGTAAAATGTTCTTATATTTTTGTATAAATATGTTTTTCAAAATCAATTACATGAAATGTTTGATAAGTTTGCATTTTCTTGTGCTACTGCATTCTGGTTGAGGTAGACAAGGGAGTTAAAAAGAGTGTGAAAATAGAAGAAGAATTACCACAGATGTTTTCCTCATCAACTTACTTGCTCCTGCTGTAAAGTAAACAAAACACAACTAAAAACTAAGATCTACATAACTCCTACCAATTCTATGTCTATGTTGAAGCCCATTTTTGTGGAGAATTTTTTCAAAGGGTGTTTTTTCAGGAGAGTTATTTTCATCCGCAGTTTGACCATTTATTTATTGTGACTGTGTATTGTTGCATCATGGACGCCATTACAAAAGATTGTTAAAAGTTCAATGTGGTAATGTTTTGCTATATGGTTTAATCTAAACTCCCTATTTACAGGAATCGCTACAACTCAAACTCATGGAGCAATGTTTGTACAGATGTGCGTTATGGTTATTTAGAATTGGCTAAATAACTTTCCTGAACTTATTTGTTTAGTCTGGTGGGTGTGATCACTGTAAAGTTACATCGTTTACCTCTACGCCATGGAAGCCATAACATCCTGTTATTCCAGGGTTTTTTATAGCTCCGTATATTACCTGGGGAATTCCTATTCAATTCCCTAAAAAACAAAACATTTACAGTTTTCAGTTGACTGGTTTTCTTGTAATACAACCTTGAGATAGTAGATGATGTATGTGTTAACCTTAATCAGGGTAGTAAGCTTATCGACCACCTCAGTAGCTGACTAGAACATATACATCTCGGAGGAAAAAGCCAACAAGAAATATGGTGTGTTTAGCAATATTTCTTTCCAGACTAAGAAAATATACCGTAAAAATACCTGTTGATAGAATGTGTAAGCTTCAACTTAGAATTATGCTTATACCTGTGAGTGGATATGATCTACAGGAAAGTGCTATAGCATTTGTAGTTTAAACTATTTTATTCATACGGTCAATCACGAATAGAGTACTTAAAATCTGATATAAAATAAAATGTAGCATTAGCTAAGTTTGAAATTATCTTGTAATGTAATTCTTTTTTTTTATCGCCCAGTATATATATCTGAGACTGGCAGATAATGTGACAGCTATAAAAATCGGCAAGTATCTATGTTGGTTGGACCAGGGATATAGTATATCCCAGGTTGGATAAGCTTTTATGTGCAGTTGCCTGGATAATACCAGAGTAACTAGACTCCCTCATTTATGAAGACTTGATGGGCATCATGTGTTCATTTGTTTAAAAAGATGACTTGTTCCAGAAACATGAATTATATTGCTTGGCTGCTCTTCTATTAGATAAAGATGTATATTTACTTTAGAGTAGAATTTCCAGTGTTATAGTGGTCTCTAATTACAGCCAGTTAACTAAGCGAAAAATGAGCCAGGTGTGCATATCACCTTTAACATACCCTACAGTACTGCTACACATTCACAAAGTAATTGGTCTTTGTGAACTATTCTAATCCATGAACTTTTTCTACAATCAGCTGTTTTTTTTAACCTTCCTTGTTACCCTTTTCTGATAATTTGTCATTGGTCTTCATTGAGTTTACCCTAAAACAAACATCAACTTGAAGGTGAGTAATTATTATACAGGTATTAAGCTCACCTGAGGATTTTTATTTATTGACTATAGGAACCCATACCTTCTTTGGCTAGCCTTGACGATTTTTATTGTTGCTTTTTTTCTTTCTGTTTAATACAGAAAGATCAACATTGAATTTTTTGTATATATATTGTGCGTTGATTAGAAAACAAAAATAAATCCATTTAACTTGACGTAAACATGTTAAATGTGTTGTTTATTGACCTTTTAACAACCCAGCAATTCTTTCCAGAAACCTGCACAGTTGGTATTATAAACTAAAGCTAAACTGGAAAAAAAAGTTTAATGTTTTTTTTTACAGTTATGTCAATGAACTTGATGCTGAGATATAATTCCACAGATGTAAGGCATCAGGTGTTTAAGAACTTAGCCTATTGTTTCTTGACACCTGCGTACAGATGATTAAAGATTGTAAAGCTCAGATGGAAAGATATCATTATTGATCTTGTGGATTTGAGATTGGTAGCCATTAAAGATTACCTGAGTGTTGGCCACCTGGATCACTAAGTCCTCATTTATTAAATAAGGTTTTCCAAAACTTCTTAAACCAACCAGCTTTGCACATTAAAAAATCCCATTAGTTAAATACTTCGCGAAATGGAAAAAGCTTCAACAAAACTTCATAAAACTTTATAGGGGAAACTTTTCATGACAGTTTAAATTTTCATATGGTGTTGTAAAAATTCCAGTTGGTAAATAATTAGTGATTTCTAAAAAATTCTAAATCATGGTTGATTAGGCGAGTTTGGTTAAATATTATTTTGTTATGAAGCAGAAAATAAATGGCCTTGAATGAGGAAAATTGATATATTGAACATGATTAAACAGAATTATTATCTGTCAACCAAATTCATGATGTACTATTAATTGGTGAATTTGCAAGCGTGTAAAAATCTATACACCCGTGAGATTTTCCAGCTCACGGGTAATAAAAAACAAGCATGGCTTCCTTCACTTCAAGTTTTGTTTTCTTAATTTAATTAAGCTGACTGTATAATTTGATCAGTTTTGACAGATTTGTTTTGTGCAACGTCAGTGACCGTTTTTGATGTCCATGGAATCCGACAGGGTTGTCATGGAAGTGGTCAGGGGAGGTAACTCTGATTGAGGACACATTTGATACGTTTTAATTTAAATTATCTCAGACAGGGAGGCTTGAATAAATTCGTCATTGACGTTTTTTGCAGGGTGTACGGATTTTTATGAGTATAATGATTTTTTTTGTAGTGGCTGTTTAGGTCTACATTTAAGTGAAGTGAATGAGTTTTAAGACGGTCATAACAAATCTGTACACCCTGCGAAAAACGTCATTGACAAATTTATTCAATTGGGGCTAACCAACAGCAATAATACCTGGAACTCTGTGCAATGTTATAAACAAATAGGATATTCCTTTTCTGAAATCATTTAATGTCGGGAAATGTTGGACATTGATAACACATACTTGTTACCAGAAATTATGGAGTGACAATAAATGCGACATACTAATATCATTTTTTTTCTCGACTCAAGTAGTAGTGGGGAATGTATCATATGTGGATAGAATATTTACATTTCCTGTATAATAATGTGAATTAGCCCAAATATCAAGTCTGAACATGAATGTTAGAAGAAGAGCCTGTATTGATTTTAGAAGAATTGTATTTTTTTCTTCCAAGTTCCAGGTCCAAGTACATGATGTACATACTTGTATGGTCTGTCTTGGTATTTCTAGAAAATGTGTTTTTTGATAGAATCTGAATAAGTGGTAAAATCTGGGTACTTCAATTTCAACCCGAGTATGTGTATTGTTGAGTATCTACTGTCTGGTCCAAACAATTAGTGTTAAAGTCACCCTGAATAATCAGACATATATTTGTGACAAATGACAGGTATCGTGAAAATGTACTCTAGGATTTGTCCCTGTTGTGATAACAATAGGCTGACCTGTTATGTTTTCAAGCATTGAGAATAATCAATAAAACAAGAGCATCAGTCCAATACAACAACACAGAGATTCCAGCAGAGTCATCACAAATAATTCAATCTCTGTTCAATGCCTAATTATCCTAATGGTGACATATTGTGCTCTTAAGCAGGTTAGAGTGATTCCTATTGTTTACTTATGTTTGTGAATGCTGCAAGATCTCCTATAAATGGAGGAGGAAATAGAGTGTGTCAACCTTTTCACTTGAGCAGTCACTGCTGTTACTCTTTAATGTATTATTTGCGTTGGGTTTTTGATGATTGTATTCTGAAGTTATTGTGGCAGCTTGTTTTTTATTCCACTATTTATTTAATCAACATAAATAAACTCTTTAAAGCTTTATTGTCAGGAAAATCAAACATCTAATGTTCTACATCTAGGGTAATGCAAAACTAATATTTCTTTTAATCCCAGTGAGGCCGGATGGACTGGACTTAATCGGCCCAATGAGTGTTGTCCTTAATAAGTTTTAAGTAGAAGGCCAGTTGCTCAAGTGACCTACCTTCACTGCTGATGATAGATTGTCTTACTCTGAGAATCTTTGCTTAGAATCTCATACAGGTCTCCTTGTGCAAAACAAGAGTGCTTTTTAATAAAATATGGAAAATAATTACGGATCAGAAAAGTGTGAAACATAAAATATAACAATTATCCTGTAAGGGTTTTAAGTTGGTCAGCAGGGTTGCACAAAGTGTTTTGGGCCATTAGATGTGTGACGAATAATTGTTGAGATTTTGGTGTTCACTTCTATGCTTTGATCCAACAAATATTTGCTTGGTTTTTCACATCATACTATAGAGCATTTCACTTAAATGACAACTCAGTTTTGTTTGTGTCTGGTGGAATGCTATTAAAACGATGTAAGAACTATGCCCAATCTTTCAAATTAATTAGCAATCTACAATTATATACTTTCTTACAAAAAGGTTTCTCCTTTTATTTATGATTAAATAACCTGCAAATCCTAAGGCCAGTCAATAAAAAAGTCGAGTTCGATATTACAGCTAATATAGCCCTATAACTATTATGTTTGTCTGTCTTATATATCAGATGTATGTATGTATGTATATATTTTTTTTACAATCATAAACAATCCGCAGGTCTCTGTCAGATCTCAAACCCTGGACCTATATTTATGTGATATGGTGTATATAAGTGTAATACAATCAATTATCTTGTATGTCCTGTCTGAAATGGAAAATAAAGTACATAAAAAAAAAAGAAAAAAGAATCTTGGTGTAATTACAGATTTCATCTCTCAATTACTTAGCATTGTATGGATGTGTTGAAATGACCATTGTCTTAGAAACTTATTTAAAAAGGGCTCTTGTCCTGGAAACTCTGAGATCTGGCCTCATACTAAAATAGGCTCGTACCTTTCTTCACATTGAGAAGAATACTAGCCATCCTTATTGTTGTTGTAGTAATTTTTTGCAAAAGTGCGCTGGCGAATGAATCTTATTAATTTTGCTACCAAATTATTTAAAATTAAACAGAGAAAAAAGTTGTTTTAGGGACGATTCAATTTGAAGTCTGTCAGTAAAAAGCAGAAAAAAATAGTTAAAATCATCAAGCAGTGCCATCTAATCACATGTTAACTAACTCGCTTCAAAAAGCAAAGAGGGATAACTCTTTCTAGGTGAACAACAAGATGGCCAGTCAATACCTTAGAGTCAAAGACTAAGCGGTAGGGAGAATGATTTAATTCTTTATTTTAGAATGATCTGGCCTGTCTGTTAACTGAATGGAAACCTTCATGGGAAACTTTCCCTGCCAACCAAGTTGATTACTAACTGAGAATTTAGCCATCATCATGGAGCTAGAACTGTGCCAAATCTGCCATTCAAACTGGAGTTCATGTTCTGGCAATCAGCCAATAGAAGTTACATGATATCAGCTGTGGGAACATCATGCCTCACTTGTAACATAGTTGACAGAGAAAACTCTTAGGTCATAAGCTGTTGTTAACACTGTGTTCGTCGATACTCACCGTGATATAAAGTTTTTATATCAGATCTATTTGAATGATTTTTACACTCTTGAATTAACGGTCAGGAAACTAACTACCATCTTCCCATTTTCTGGGCAAATTAGCTCTAATTTGTCTGAACTACAGTAAGGTATTAGCTTATATCTACTCCAATAGATCCATCTGTAACTTAAGCCTATAACATAATGCAGCAGCAGGTGTTTTGATCATTGACCGCACCTATTTGTACCTGTCTCGTAAGGAGATGTTCACGATAAGGATAAGGGTAATCAGATGTAACCTTAGCATACCTGTCTCACTTAACTGTCCACCCAGGTGGGATATGTCTGAAGGTAAATATCGTGTTGATGATCACCTGAAATGATCAAAGGCCAGTTACCATGTGTTAAGACTCAGACTTTTCATTTGTTCAGTGATGGAGACTTCAACTTTGGTTGATGTTTTTTCTTTTGAAAACTGTTACACTAGATGTGATTCTATTCTGCTTTCTCTGAAACCAGTTACACGTTAGGGTGTGTTCTTCATCAAGTAATGAGACATGTTACATTTTGGCTTAATCAAAACTTTGAATTCACGCTGTAAAACTATACATGATTATTTTTTGTTACGTATTTTGCAAAAATAGCAACACAAACAAACCAAACTGAATACTTGTTTAAGTTTGAAGACTAGTGCTGACAAGAGTCTACATAACTCCTACTAATTCTACCTCTATCTTGAAGCCCTTTTTTTGCAAAGATTTTTCCATGGTGTGTTTTTTCAGCGAGTTATTTCCAGTCCCAGCAATTTGACCGTTTATATGTTGTGAGTGTTTACTGTTGCATCACAGCAGTTGTTATACCAGATTGCAGTCATGGTTCAATGTGGTAAAGTATGGCTGTATAGTTTTATCTACACTCTCTATTTGTTGAAGTCTTAAGTTGTGTAATCGCTACTTTGATGGTGAAGTCTAAAGTGTTTGTAGCGATGTGGGTTATGTTTGTTTAGATTTGTCTAAATAACACTTCTGAACTTATTTAGTCTGGTAGGTGTGATCACTGTAGTTACATACCCTTAATCCTCAACAAATTCGACCGTAAGGGCACTAGATTTAATTAATGTATTAAATTGATCAATGTGCATATGGAAATAAAACTTATATTTTGTGGTAGCTTCAAGTCTGAACTTCATAAAAATTCCGAGATTGTTTTTTCTCCACTTCTTAGCCTTTGAATAACAAGTAGTTTGTTAAGTGGTATAGGGGTCGAATTTGTTGAGCATTTAGGGTAGTTTATCAGTCTAGGCTTTGTTTAACTCTGTATGTTATGTCTAGGACACTTCTGAACTTATTTATTTTGTGTTGTGGGTGGGATCACTGTAAAGTTTTTTTTAACTTTTGTCAGTTGACTGGTTTTGTTGATATACTACTGGAGGTAGAAGATGATCCATGTGTTAAACTTAATCCTTTCAGTAAGCATATCAACCACCTCAGTAGTTTATTAGAACTTATACACTACACATCTCTCAGGAATAAGTCGACTATTGTTAAATAAGAATATTTTTATCATGACAGTGAAAATATGCTGTAAAATACTGTTTCAGTATTTGTTTGAATAACTTATTAACTTACTAAAGACTTACTAAAGAAAATATTAGAATTGTTTCAAAACTCTGACGGCAATAGTTTCCAGAATACATGTATGTATTCATGCCTCCATTCAGTCCAAATTTGTGAAAACTGCCCTTACGTTAACATGTTAGCAATTATTAGTCTCAGTTTTCTTAATAGCCACAATTCATTAAATAATAAGCACTTGATTACATCTGCATAATACTATTTTATTCTCCAGTTATAACTAAGATTTGCATACAGAATTTGCTAAGATACATCATATACTTTGAATGATATGTTGAATGATCAAGATAGGGTCTGTGTGGGTGCACAGTTACCTGGATAATTCTAGAGTGCCAAGGCACATTCATCTTCACTTTATTAAACAGACCTAACTGGACGAGTTGAACAGCATCATGGGTTAATTTGTTTGAAAAGATGCATTGTTCCAGAAAATATGGATTTCATTGCTTGGCTGCTCTTCTGCTGGATAAACCTGTATATTTACCTGAGAGTTAATTCAAGACTTTCTAATTACAGTCCAGTAATCAATTGAGAATTGACCCAGGTGTGCACCTCACATTTAAACATATTCAACATCAAGTGATTCAGATCATTTCAGTTCAATTGTGCAATATTAACATTTCTTGTTCATAATCTTATTGTTTTACTCCAACCAGTTGCTCTTGACTTTTGACCTATTTGTTCAATAATTTTATCCCTGGCCTATATTACCTATATTACCATCCAACACACATTCACTGTTAGCTGAGCAATTTTTAGCTTGCCTGGGATTTTCCCCCTAGACTGAACAATTATTTGCTAATCTCTCACAGGTTACATGCATTATTTGTAATATATTGTATTTCCATGGTAAAACAATAAATTTGATCGTTTGACTTACGACAAGAACATAATTTGCTAGCTTATTGACATTGTAAGAAGCTGGCAAATTTTCCAAGACAGTCTGCTTAGTCGTTAATATATCTGAAGACAATAAAAGGCATTTTGAGAAAGAAAATGATTGTCTTTGAAAAATCTAATGTTTGAATAAACTATTTAAGTTTTCATCGTTGATTTTGCCTGTGCGTGATCTTTATGTTCCTTGTTAAGTTGTTTACACATGCCATGTTGTGGCCCATAAGCAGGACTTGACCAGTTTAATTTATTTATTCTATCCACTATAATGATTACAAAAGTAGTGTGAATTAATTGATATCAGTTTTTCACCACCAAAAATAGCATATATTGTTTTGTCCTTACTTAATTAAGTACTTAGGTTATTTCCTCTTTTTTGGTCTGTAGGCCAACCAGAGGACCCCCCTCCATTTAATTTTGTATTTGCTTATGCAACTTTGAAGCCTTTGTTCCAATCCTAGCATCAGGTGTTACAGAATTAAGCCTATTGTCTCCTGACATTTGTGTGCAGATTCTTAAAGAGGTCAATACTCTGTTGGCAAACTCTTTATGATCTACAGGATTTAAAAATGGCATTCATTGAAGATTATCTGACTTTCTTGGCCACCTGGATCACAAAGTGTTCCTTTTAATGAATGAAGTTTGTTAAACTGTAAATCAAAAAGGCCATTGACCCTTGAATGTGTCAATGGCTCCAAGTAAAGTAATCATCATTAATGAAATTCTTCTTTAGGATTTAGTGCTGAAGATGGTTTAATAAAGATGAAAGGCGTAGAAGATTAAACATCAATAAAATAGAATGTTGGTGAATATCATACTGATTTGTGAAAAAACACTCCAGATATTATTGGACACCGTGCTTATCATGAACTAGCAGAGGAATTTGGTGATAAAATTACTCACCTTACATGAAGGAGAAAGTAAATAAATGAAATGTTAATCAGAAATTGATCAGCGGGATGAATTTGTTTGGTGAAAAACTAATAACTAATAAACAGAGAAATCTGTTGAATAAAATTTGAAATCATGATTCAGGTTGAACTAAGGAATTGTGAAAATCATGAATAAATGAGTATACCATATAATCATGAATAAATGAGTAAATCATAAGATCATGAATAAATGAGTATACCATATAATCATGAATAAATGAGTAAATCATAAGATCATGAATAAATGAGTAAACCATAAGATCATGAATAAATGAGTAAACCATAAGATCATGAATAAATGAGTAAACCATAAGATCCTGAACAAATGAGTAAACCATAAAATCCTGAACAAATGAGTATACCATAAAATCATGAACAAATGAGTATACCATAAAATCATGAATAAATGAGTAAACCATAAGATCATGAATAAATGAGTAAACCATAAGATCAT
>JAVFBZ010183907.1:20995-34869 GCA_032466195.1 Katharina tunicata
GTAAACCATAAGATCATGAATAAATGAGTAAACCATAAGATCATGAATAAATGAGTAAACCATAAGATCCTGAACAATTGAGTAAACCATATAATCCTGAACAAATGAGTAAACCATATAATCATGAATAAATGAGTAAACCATATAATCATGAACAAATGAGTATACCATATAATCATGAAAAATGTGTACATCATAAATTCATGATTGATTGTGTGATTGGAGTTTAACGCCGGGCCCAAGGTTATTTCACTGTATATATATTACCGCGCTGTATTTAACAGTGGACAGCAACTCTTAACACATCCATTAAATCTGTAGTCACTTTGTGTTTTTGCTATTGGAAAGATAATGTTCCACCAGTGCTAAGTATGACAACATGAATGTAATCTGGATACATACTGCCCTTAGACAGAGGGCCATTAATTCATGAAAAAAACGATCAAAACCATATGATGAAAAAAATTAGTAAACCGTAAAATCATAAATGAGAATACTATAAAACCACAAATAAATAAGTACAGCATACCCTCGTGAATATATGAGTACACCCAAAAGTTATGTATGAATAAGTAGACTTTAAATCCCATTCCCATATATCAAATGAATGAATAAGTTGGAAATTAAAGAAATGCCCAATTAAAGGATAGGGGTCTTGGAAGAATTTGGCTAACATCCCCACCTGTGATAGACATTTCTAGGTTGTATGTACATTGAACCTGGGTTATTTTACACCACCTGAAGGAACTTCTGGCTTCAGCCACCTGTAAATGTTATCTAAATGCCAGTTTAACAGTATCAAGTTTTTGATGGGCTTGACGAGGTATTTGTGAAGACTGCCCAGACTTTTACCCTCCTTGTTTCTCAGTGATTCTGTTTGGTATTATTATAAAATTGAGTGACATTTAAATACAGTCGCTCATCCCTATTTTTTAAAAGTTTAGTTATCTTAAAATTAGTATTTTTTAAGCTGTTAACCGATAACCAGACAGCCAGCAGTTTGAGTGAACAAAGATTTTGATGTGATTTCAGTAGCTGCTACAGTATAAACCAGTACATTTATTCCTTCCTGAAATCAGGTCGGCAAAAAAAAAAACAACACAAAATTGTTGACTTATCCTGAAATCAAGGTGTGGCAATAAAACATATATTTGTTCTAAAATTGAATCAAGACAAACATTATACACACTTTGAGTAGTTAACCATGTGATAATTTGAACTGCCTTATCATGTCTAAACATGTAAATAAACCACTCAAGTATTGATTTTCATAAAGGTTTTTCTTAATGCATACTTGGTATTGACATTACCAGAACATATGTATATGTATATTTCAAAAGAGACATTCTAGCAATCGTCAGAGATAATTCGATATCTGTTCATTGGTTGATTATCCTGTTGGTAACACATTGTGCTCTATAATAGTCGAGGGCTTTATGCTCACCTGCAGGTTAGAGTGATTCCTATTGTTTACTTATGTTTGTGAATGCTGCAAGATCTCCTATAAATGGAGGAGGAAATAGAGTGTGTCAGCTTTTTCACTTGAATGGTCACTGCTGTTGCTTTATAAAGTAATATTTAAGTAGGGTCCACAATGATTATACTAGTTATTGTAACAACCTCTTTAAGTCTTTATGTCAGTGTTTACATGATCATTGAATAAATATTTAAAAGTTTAGGCCTTATTGTAAGAAAAATCATTAACTCATTGTTCCCAATCTAGAGTAATGTAAAGGTGTCTCATTAACCCATTGACGATTAAACTACAATGAATATGTCAAGACTCTACCACTTTCATTATCTTTAAAAAGACTAAGTGGTTAACACTGGTTAGGTGGTAAATGGTATTAAGAGCTGCCAATTTTGTATATTAATCCTGGGTGCATTACAAGATTTATTCTGAAAATGTATTTCTGAGTTATACTCCATTCCAACCAACAGATTGTTATTTCAATAAATGGCATTGACATTAAAACTGTTCTACATTAGTGTTATAAAATAAACAGTTTTTGTTTGACATTTAGTCTTTCCCCCAACATTGACTAATGTCATTGTTCATTAACCTGGCAGTCATTAATATGTGATATCACTGGTGTTGATATTCATTTCAGGTAATTAGTTGTCAATATCATCTTACCATTGAATATTTTCTTATTTTCACATTTTGTATTTATGAATTATAAAGCTAGATCTATAAATGCCAACAACTTATCATTAGAAATGTATCTGTTGATATCTCTTGGTAGAAATTAGCATTATCAAGTGAGAGTTTCTATGTAATATAATCTCTATAATATATCTGAAGTTCAAATCCCCCTGGAGGCTGGCAAGTTTTCTTTTTCTACATTTATAAACAAATATATATCTATATTGCCTTGGATTAAATCTAACGATATTGAGAAAAAAAGAACTGAAAAAGTTGGGTGGCCCATGTCTCTTAAATTAAAATTGGGTAAGCAGTAAAGGGAATGGGTGCCTAATCTTAACTGATGGTAGGCTGTTTAATAGACCTCATCACCCACAGCACATGATCTTCACTTCTCTTTGTAAAACATATTTTCTAAATTTTTCATTCTTGGCCTTGAAAAGACCCCATTCAAATCTGCAAAGTACACGGTTCCCCCTACTGGAATAATTACATGCAAATGAAAAATCCAGGTACATTTGGTGGAAACATTGTGTGATATGGGATATATTTCAACAAAATCCTGTATCTTTTATCAACAAACTCTTCAATTTGAAGTGTCGTATCAGTTATTTTGATACAGAAATTCTGGTTAATTTTCTGATACCGTACAGTTTTTTTCGTGCATACATATACAAATATTTGTTGGCAGAAAATTTCTGTATACTGGTTATATGATCATGTCACACTGATCAGTCAAACATGACATCACTTAGATTGGCTCACAGAAAACACTGCTCCTTGGTGGTAAACTTTCAGATTGCTGCAGCAATGTCCAGTGCAGATGATCTTAACAGTATTTATGACATAAAATATCTCTTGGGATTCTCTTTAAAAATATATTTGTCAATGTGAAATATGACAGTGTCAAGGGACTTGTATATTTTTGGTGTGAGTGCAGATACAAAAAGGGGTAAAAAGTATCCTCTGGCCACTGTAGCCATATGGATTATGAAATTAACTTGGTCAGATTTACTAGTGGATAATGGTTAAGTAATAATCAAGCTGTGTTGTGCTTGCAGATTAAGCAGATACCATTTTGAGTCTGATTGTTGTTACTCTAGCTGAAGGCTCAAAATACACACTAAAGAATGTATTATGTTATATTGTTTAGATTTATTTTTTTACTTAAGTAGTAGTCCAATTCCCTTATCTTAGGTAGTTTTGCGTACACATTTCACTAAATCTAATCTAAATAATATTCGATTGCAGTAATTTTATCTTGTTCTGGACCGCTTGAGCAGTCTTGTTGTAAAGTAACCTTTAAAATCTTATCAATATGACTGGACATTGCTATTTGTGTTGTGAGCTGTAGAATGACTTATTAGTTGAAATACAAGACAATTTTTTATGGATTCAAACTTCTTTTCTTCTTTCTTATAAAAGAAGTTTGAATCCATAAATAATCCTTGTCTTGTATGTCTCGTCAGTTTCTAAATGCATCTGAAAGATATTATTAGTTTATTTTAGTTGAAAACTGCAGAATTAGAAAAGGAAGCAAAATAGCAAGGAATTCAAGAAATACTTAGCCTTATATTGCAAATAAGATAAAAATAGCTCACACAAATTAGATTTACAATGGATCAAGTTCCGCTCAGATCCCCATGCAACATACAATTTGACATTGTCTGGATAGGAACAGACAGGACAGCCATGGTTTTAGAGACATTCAGGTTAGGACAGACATTGTCTAAGGGCTCTTGTCCTGGAAACTCTGAGATCTGGTGACTCTAGAATGTGTCTGTTCTCTGACTGAAACCTCCATGGGAAACTTTCCTTGCCAACTCAGTTGATTACTGAAGGAGGAATTGTGCCAAAAAAAAGGTTAGAACTGTGCCAAATCTGTCGTTAAAACTGGAACTGGTTCATGTTCTGACAATCAGCCAATAGAAGTTACATGTTATTAGGTATGGGAAGAGCATGTCTCACTAGTAACAATGTAGACAAGAAAACTCTTAGGTCATGAGCTGTTGTTAACACTGTGTTCATCGATACTCACTGTGATACGAAGTTTTCATATCTTTTTTATATACGTGATTTTTACACTTTTGAGTAACTGATCCTGAATGGAAGTATCATCTTCCTATCTCCTTGCTTTTATCTTTAATAAGTTTGGGTGAACTTAATGAAGATGTCATCCTTTGTCTTCTCCCACAGATCCACCTGTAACTAAGCCTATATATTGTTACTAATATTAGCAGCTGTTTTCATCATTGGCCACATTGAGCAGTATGTATTAAGCTTTACAGTCACGCTTTTATGGAACTGGAGGAACAATTTTATTTTTCCAACAGAGCAAAGCATTTATCAAAGTTTTGGTGTTGTAGTTGCACCGCTCAAGCAATCTTTGGGTGATGCTAATTTAGACTTTTACTAGTTACTTCAGGTCAGCCAAAATTTGTATTCTTTAAAAGGTGACTTAAGTTATGACAACTTATATCTTATCATGTATTTGGGTGGTTTGTATATTGGGTGGTGAGAGCTTACATTTTAGATGGTCTTATAATACACTTGAATAACTCAAGGTCAATTGTTAAGGGATGGAAACTTCGACTTTCTGTTGTTGATGTCCTTTTGAAAAATGTTACATTTGAGGTGGTACTGGTCATCATTCGTTTACCAGTACATTGTATTGTTAAACTTTATGTTGAGTATCTACACCAATAATGTTTTAAAATCAAACATACATATTGACACTGTAAAAGACTTTCATAGAATATGTTAACATTTTTGGTGAAGAATTTCCATTGCATGACTCCATTCAGTCCGAATCAATCTGCACTTTGGCTGTTGACTTGTAACCAATGACAAGTCTCAGCTTTCTCAACAGTCCCGATTCATTAAACAACTAACTCTTGTTATCACAAAACTGCTGTAACAACCTGCTGAAAATATCCCAATAAACTGGTGTGTTTTTTGTGTTTAACTCAAATTATATTAAGGATATATTTATTTTGAAGTGGCTGTATCAGTTAATAACTTTAAATTTACTCTGATAATTTTGAAAGTTAACTTTTTTTTCTAGCTGTTTGGATTAAAGTTTATAGTTATGTTCAGTTTGTCACTGATGTTTCAACTGTTATTGCATTGAAATATATGTTCTATAAGTTGTGCTTAATCGAGGTAATCACTCTGAGACTGACAATGTCAGGAATCTGTGTTCCTCCAATAGATTGTTGTTAAATGTGCAGTTACCTGGATAATTCTAGAGTAACTGAACTCATTCATCTTTGCTTCATTAAACAGCCCTAACTGGATAAGTGGAACAGCATCATGGGTTAATTTGCTTGAAAAGATGTATTGTTCCAGAAAATATTAATAACATTGCTTGGTTGCTCTTCTGTTGGATAAAGATGTATATTTACCTGAGAGTTAGAATTCACCTGTGTTTAAGAAGTCTAAAATTATAACTTATCGAGAAATGACCCAGGTGGCCATCTCACATTCAACATATCCCACATCACAGAGTTCCTGGTGAACTGAAGGAATATGCTCTTTTCAATTTAACCAACTGACCTTGCTTTCTCACCTCTGTTCTCTCATTATTCAACTATTGGCTACATCCAGTTTTCACTCCAAAAGTAATAATTAGGTCACCTGGTACTTTATTAGGTACTTAGTTTCTTTGGGGGTTTATTTGTGGCTTAACAGATGAATCTGGTTAAGTAGATACCTATTGTATCATAAATCAAGTACAACTTATGAATAGTTTGAGTGAAAATCCATGGTAGCTTAGACCAGAAAACCATGAATGAGTAACCCATGAATGACAAGATGGCTGGAAGAAATGAATGAGTAACCCATGAATGACAAGATGGCTGGAAGAAGTTAGCACAAATAGACATTCATGTATCTGGGTATAAAGATTGTGCCATGTACACCTGGACAGAAGGAAGTTCTAGCTCAGGTTAACAGCCTTAACTGTTTGACCTACATCAAGAGCGATTTGTCAAGAATCCATGTTTGAAAACTAAACTAAAGGATTCAGCATTAGGTTGTTGATGCCTACAATGTGAAAAAAAAAACCCGAGATATTCTTTGTTTTATGCCAAAATATACTGGAATCAAATGATGAGAAAATGCTGCAAGCAAAAATCAAACTTTCTTATAGAATCAAACTAGAACAAGTTTCACATGTTCACATGTTTATTTGTGTAAATACAATAGTTTACCTACAAGGAAAACATTTGTTCTCTGAAATCAAATAGATGAAGATACAACATTTTATCCAGACATAGCATTGTTATTATTTTTTGGAAATCTAAGATACAAAATAAATGTTACGGAAGAATGGCACCATTTTTAATTTCATCAAGTATAATCAGAAAATGTTACACAAAAAATATATTGTTTTCCAGTACAGAAATGATACCCAGTTTGAATGTTATTTTCCTGTATAATAATTTGAACCAGTCTGAACAAGTCACAGAGAGAACGAGCATTGATTTAAAGAGAACTGTAGTTCTTATATATGGCGATTTTGAGATCAACAGGGAATATTGTATTGAGAGAGCATCTGGATGTTAAACTCTCGTAGTTAAAATATACATAAACTTGACGATAAGGAATGTAGAAAATCTTTCAAATGAGATGCATTTTTGATGAATGACAAGGTGTCATGAAAGAAACTCTATGATATATGTATGTTGTGGTAACAGTAGGCTGACCTGTTATGTTTTCACACATTTAGAATAATCAATAAAACAAGAACATCAGACAAGTATAACAGCAGAGTCGCCAGAAATAATTCAATCTCTGTTCATTGGGTAATTATCCTGATGCTAACACGTTGTGCTCTTTAGTTGAAGGCTTTGTTTTCGACTACAGGTTTAAAGTGATTTTGATTTTTTACGTAAGTGTTTGAATGCCATAAGATATAACAATAAAATGGAGGAGGAAATAGAATGTAACCTTTTTCACTTGAAGTTCACTGCTCTTAATACTTTGAGATTGTTGAATGCCTTGTTTAATGATGTTTCCTTATGACTGCGGGTGATCCTTGCGGTTTAGTATTTATATGGTTATATTATCTCTGCACATACCCACAATACATTTTTAACCCTCATTGGTAGAGCAATCATGGACACACTGTTTCATATCCGCTGTAATGCAAAACTTTTTCATAAACCTGTTCAGAATTTACTGAACAATTGACCCAATTGTTTCTCTTTGAAACAGAAAATAAAATGTAGCAGGCAATTTAACTAAATTGGTCTAACAAATACTATAGATTCTTTGAAATTCATTTAAAAAAAAAAAGTTTGCTTGCCTCCACCGGGATTGAACTAGGGGTCTCTGGCTAGCAGGATCATTTTATATATAGATATATTGTTGATAACATTGCCTGTTCAGTTATGGAAAATATATATTAAACCCTGTACATCACTGCATTTTTCTAATTTATCTCGATACATAGCTCTGTTAATTCAGGTTGGCATGGTGGAATAATATTTTTTTTTTAGAAGGGAATATTTATCTACAATTAAACATGTAACATACATATGATTTTGTACACCCATTTTATTTGATGGAACCCATAAAGGTATTGGGTTATCTGTCCGTCCATCCTCTTTTTGGTTTTGGCCATGAACTTGGTTATCCGAATCTAATCCATCTACATGTGTATTTCATGTGGCATGATGTTGCACGAGCTTTACAACGTTGACAGTGGAGCAGGAAATGATAGCCTGTCTTAACACATATATATACTTAAATTTATACAATAGAATATATTCCTGCATTAATGTAAAACTACTCATTGCTGTATGAGATATGGGATGATAAGCATTGTATTGATTCTGCACATTCCCAATATTTCCTCCATGGCGGGGGAGTTGCTAGCTACTCAGCTTGTTTAACCGATTTGATTATACTTTATACAATGGTAAGCATGAAAATCCCTCGAAACAAGTTCAAAATTCTGTCACTTCTGTCACAAGGTCACTTACTTTAGATATATATTTTGTTAAAATTTTCTTGTCATTGCAGTAGAAGCTTTTAGCAAGCAAGTTGATCATAATGATAAAACAAGAAAATTATTTGGGCAAGTTCAAGTCTGAGTTATCTAGGTCAAATGTCAAGGCCACTACAAATATATGTTTTGTTAACATGCTTGTAATCACCCTTATAGACACTTCATTTTCAGCCGATTATGTTGAGATTTCATACAATGATTAAGCATGTTTCATTCACCTAGGTCAAAGGTCAAGGTCACTGGTACTATAAATAGATTGTGTTACAGGGTAACATTTTCTTGTCATCACTCTGAAGCCTTAATTTACCAATTGATTGTGACTTGACTTAGTACAGAGGTAAACTAAAAGCATGACAATTGTTGGAACAGGGTCTCATGTCACCCAGGTCAAGGATCAAGGTCACTATTAGGTCTACTATAAATATATATTTTATAAACAGCTTGCAGTGATCTTGTTTTCATCTATTTTTGTGATTATGTACAACATGAGAACATAATCTTTTAACTGCAGTCGTCTAATTTTTTGAAGTCTCTTATCAGTGATTTGATACAGAAATTCTGGTTAAATTTACTGACGCTAGATTGTTGTGTGCATACATATGAAGATATTTGCATGTAGAGACTGTCTGGTTGTGTTAAATAGAAAAAAATTGTGTTGTAAGTACAAAATGTTGTGCTGTGTACAGAAAGTGAAGTGGTTATGCAAGACAAAATTTTCATAAAATTTAAACAGTCCACACCAATTTTCATCTTGATTTATGATTGATCAAGTATAACCCTGAATCATCCCAAGGTCACCATGGATCTCGGGGTAATTACTGATTTCATCTCTCAATAGCACTGCGTTGTCTGTATGGGTAAGTACAGAACCAGACAATCATGGTCTTTGAGATGTCCAGGTTTAGACGGCCATTGTCTAGGAAGCTTTGTAAAAGAGCTCTTGTCCTCTCTGAGATCTGGTGTATTTAGGATGTCTCTGTTCTCTGCCAGGAAACCTCCATGGGAGTTGATGAGGAATATTGCCAACATACTTAGGATAAAACTGTGCCAAATCTTGCCATTGAAACTGGCGTTCATTCATGCTCTGGCAAACAGCCAATAGAAGTTACATGATATCAGGTGTGGAAAGCTCTTGCTTCACTCGTAACAAAGTAGACAGAGGAAACCCGTAGGGCATGTTCTATTGTTTGCACTGTATTTACGAATGCTTACTGCATTACAAAAATTTTATATCATTTTAATTCACACTATTATCAATTTAAATGGTTGGGGTAACAATTATATGTTTATACCTTTAATTAGTTTGTATGAAACCAAGTCACTTGTTATCTTTGTTTTCCCAACACTCCCCCATCTGCAAAGATCCATCTGTAATTTAACCTATAATATTTTTGGCAGCAGACATTTGATCATTGACCAGACCATTTTCTACCTCGTGTAAGGAGATGATCAAGATAAGGGTATTCAGATGTAACCTTAGCATACCTGTCTCACTTAACTGTCCACCCAGGTGGGATGTGTCTGAAGGTAACTGTCATGTTGATGATCACCTGAAATGATCAAAGGCCAGTTACCATTTGTAAGAACTCAGACTTTTCATTTGCATCTATTTCCAAACTATAATGTTTAGTTAATTGGTCTTCTACCAGTATTCTCCATTTAGGAGGCCATAGTTTGGGCTATCTACTTTGCTTCATTATCTATTCATTAACGGGAAGGAAACGAAAAAACAAAGTCATACTCAAATTATAGATCAAACCAAGTTGTGAACCAATCTACTATTCTCTGATGATGGAAAGAATTCCACTTTACATGGCCTTTCCAGTTTATTTGATTTTTTGAAGTGAAAGAAATTGTTGGGTGATGAAATTTATATTTTCGGTGGTTTAATACCACAGATAATCTTTATCTTGAAGTGATTGAAACTATGTTGGACACTGCTTTATATTTTTGTTAGATATTTCTTACAAATAACTTCACTAATCAACCTTACTAAATTCTTGTATAAGTTTTAATAGCTTTTTTGTCCACTACTGTTCTGTTGATAAGGTAAAATAGTGCAGTTAGAAATGAGACGAACTGCCACAGATGTTTTGTCATTCACTAACTGACTACTTCTCTAAAATAAACAAAACACAACCACAAACTAAAGTCTACATAACTCCTACCAATTCTACCTCTATCTTGAAGCCCTTTTTTGCAAAGATTTTTCCACGGTGTGTTTTTTCAGAGAGTTATTTCCATCAGTAGTTTGACCGTTTATTTGTTGTGACTGTTTACTGTTGCATCACAGCAGTTGTTACAGCAGATTGTGGTCCTGGCTTCAACGTGGTAATGTGTGGCCGATAGTTTAGTCTAAACTCTCTATTTACAGGAGTCTGAAGGTGTGTAATTTGCTACAAGTGAAATAGATGGTACCGTGTTTGTACAGATGTGGGCTATGCTTGTTGGTATTTTCATAAATAACTTTCTTGAACTTATTTATTTAGTCTGGTGGGCGTGATCACTGTAAAGTTACATCGTTTACGTTTTTTTACCAGTACACCGTTGAAGCCATTCCAGGCTTTACTTAGCTCAGTATATTACCTCTGGGGATTTTCTATTCTCTTCCCTAAAAAACCAAACATTTACAGTTTTCAGTTGACTGGTTTTCTGGTAACACAACCTTGAGATAGAAGATGATGTATGTGTTTACCTTAATCAGGGCAGTAAGCTTATCGACCACCTCAGTAGCTGACTTGAACATGTACATCGCTGAGGAGAAAGCCAACAAGAAACATGCTGTGTTTAGCAATATTTCTGTTATGGAAGTGAAAATATACTGTTAAAATAGTTGTGTTCAGTATCTGCGCCAATAATGTTTTTTTAAAGCAAACATAAATACTGACACTGTAAAAGAATATCACAGAAAATGTTAGAATTTTAGGTCAACTTGAAGAATTCAGATGGCATGCCTCCATTCGGTTTGAATTAATCTGCACTTTGGCTGTTTACTTGTAACCAAGGATAAGTCTCAGCTTTCTCAACAATTAACTGTTGTTTACACAAAACTTTATTAAACAACCTGCTGGAGATATCCCAATAAACTGAAGAACAATAAAATAAAAGTAAGTTGTCTCCTTTATCAAATTAGTTTACGCTGACCAATACTTTCATTTGTATATACTCAGCTTTGTCTTTACCAGATACATTGAAAGACTGTGTCAGCTGAAATCAGTTGTGATTACTCTACTGTAGCTATTTTGTTTCAGTGGCATTGAGAGGTTAAGAAAGAAACACCCAGACTTTCTTAATTACAACTTCTTATTTATTAAGGCACAACCTGGCCACCAAACGGATGTATCAAAGAACATAAAGTGTCCATCAGACAAAGAGACTCAAAAGTCTGAATATAATTATTTCTAACGAGCAGTAAACTAAATGAATCTATCCAAATTCGTAGAATGAAACCTCCAATAAACAGGGTCCAGGGGCTCTTCTGTCCATATTGTTGGCAATGATTTGATCAGTGATAGTCCTGCTGTGTAATACTTGTGCTTGTCCAGGTGTTAGTTTGTGTTCTCGTTCAGCTATAGAGGGTGGTTGGGTGCGAGCCTCCTGTGCCCTGGTCATCTCTGAGCTAAGGGCTATCAGAAAGTCAATTATCTGCTATGTCCTTGTTTTGGTCTGTGTTGCCAGTGTTAGTTTAGTAGTTTCCTTCATACATTGGTCTTGCACACAGTCACATGAGTAAAATAATCTTAAATATGGAGTAAAACCCATTCAAATAAACAATAGTTTATGTACAGCCTTAAGTATAAATACAAACTATAAAAGCCAAATCATAAAGCAGCCAAGAAATTCCCAAAAGACGCAACACTGAGAACCACTGACCCCAACCTCCACTAAAGACCAGTGAAATCCCAGAAGCCAAATCATGTTATGGAACATATCATATGCATGTATTGCTATCTCCTCAAATAGATCTACTGATCGTATCAATGTTAGCACCCAAATGTGCCTTTATTTCATTCTGTAAATATAGATACTGGAAAAAGATGTCAGGATAAACATTGAAATGTTGTACTTAAATAAACAAGAAGTGTTAATCCAGAGAGTTTTCATGTCTCCTATATCTAGTGAAACAAATTGGTTTATTCAATAGGTCTGACCATTATTGGAATTCAGAATTTGGTAAGATCAAAAATGTACTTTGACTGGTGGGTTTAATGGTGAAGAGACTGGCAACTTGCCAAGAATCAGTGGATCTGTGTTGGTAGAATAGCTGATCTTAGATGTGCAGTTACCTGGATAATTCTAGAGTTAACTGAACTCATTCATCTTTACTTCATCAAGCAGCCCTATCGAGTTAAACTGGATCACCTATAAATTAAACATTACCATGTGCTCAATTGTTTAAAAAGATGCATTCAAGTTGTTCCAGAAAGAAAGGGCTGATATTGCTTGGTTGCTCTTCTGTACATTTACTTGATAATGATTTCACCTGTCTTCTTAAAGACTCTAATAACTCAGGTAACTAATTGAGAAATGACCCAGTTGTGCATCTGACATTAAATATATCCCAAATGATAGAATTTCTGCTGTGTATGTAAACAAACTGGCCATTACGGTTGACCTGCTATCAATAATTTGTATAGCTTATTTTTAGCTTTCCTGGGGTATTTTTTTCTAGGCCATGACAGTTTCTCTGCTACATCTGCACAGGTCACATACAATATGTTTGACTTTGGAAATTATGAATGACATCATTTGACTTGCAACCAGCATGTAATATGCTAGCTTTATTGACTTGGTAAGAATCCACCAAATTTACTAGAAAGTTTGTATAGCTGTTAATTAAAGCCATATTAATAAAGCCGGCCCTCAAAAAATTCAATAACAGATATTTTGAAAAATTGAATGATTGTCTTTGAAAATCAATTTAAATCTGAAAATTTATTTTTGACCACCCCTCCCCTCCCCTCCCCTAACACACCTCTTTTATGTTTTTTTTCCTTCTAAGTTCTACACAAGGTAACTTTGAAAGCTTTGGTCAAATCCTGACATCAGGTGCTACAGAAGTAAGCCTTGCTATGGGCTCCTGACTACTCCTGAATACTGATGATTAGTTGTTAAGAGTCAAACTACCATTAATGAGGGTCTTGAGCAAAGCTTCTCCAAAACCACAGAACAGAAAACATTGACCTTGGAATGACTATGAGGTTGGACTGGTGCCCCCTTTCTTAATACCTGGAATACACCCCCCTGTCAACCGTATTTCCAGCGGTTGAGAAGATCGAGTTCACTCAGTTCATGTGTTTATGGGGTTTCTTCTAGGTTTTCACAAAGTCAACACAAGGCTGTCACCAGGGAGGGCTTCACAGACGTCAAAATGTTTACTACACTCCTTGGCATACCAAGTTTTCTAAGGGCAATATTCATTTAAAAATAATTTTTTTTTACAGTCAATATGTGGATCATTATGCATCTTCTTAAATAAATTGCAGCTGATTTCACAAGATTCCCATGATTCAGTTTGAACTAAGGGGTTCTGTATGCAATCAAATTTAAACAATGAGTAGATAAAAAAATGAGTAAACAATTGGGTAATGAATAAATGACTTTGTGGATAATAAACTCACAAATAAATGAGTAAGCAATTGGGTAATGAACAAATGACTATGTGGATAATAAACTCACAAATAAATGAGTAAACCATTGGGTAATGAACAAATG
>JAVFBZ010183908.1:0-15115 GCA_032466195.1 Katharina tunicata
GTTTTGTAATTTAAATGTATAAAATGACTTACTATTGTACATGCTGTTTTGTAATTTAAATGTATAAAATGACTTACCATTGTACATGCTGTTTTGTACGAGTTTCTTTCTGCTCTTCCTTTTTCTACATAACCAAATACTGAATATACAGAGTGCCAGCCATAGAGTTCCTCCAATTGTCCCAATTAACATTCCAATAAACCAGGGCTCCTTCATTATGCCTACTGCTTCAGGTTCTGAAAATAAAACAAACAAACACAGGTTAATATAGAACAAAAATCTCTTAAAATTTCGGAAATGACAAGTATTTCAAATTAACATAACTGTTGTGAGGTACAAAAAAACAAAAAATGAAGATGGTTGAATATATTCAATACAGGAGCCTAGATAATAGATAACAATAGCAGGTTTGTGAAACTAACCAATCACTTATTCTCCAACCTGAAGCACCTGCTAAATACAGAACAACTAACTTTAACTAGAATGACAAACTACATATCAATGCAATCAAGGACAAATTGTGAAGAGACACATAGAATATCTGAAGGCCGGCAGATTCTAACAAACGTAAGAAAGTTTTCAGCGAGTAAAAGAAAAATTTAAGTTCACCCAAATGGTGCAAAACGAAAAGAATAACAAATCTATTTAGTGCACTAAACATCTTGTGGTTTCTGCCTTAAAGTAAATGTCCCATTGCTAAAAAAAAACATCTCAAAGGAGAACGATGCAAGTTGTAGTGATTGCTATAAAACAATTAACTGTGAATTAATTAATATTCCGTGGCCATTTCTACAATCATGAAAAAATTCTAATAGGAAAGAATTATTAACATTCCATCAATTGATATTGAAACTATCTTGTCGCCAAATATCCCAGCAGGACCTTACCAGAAATCTCCCCAGGCACCAAGACAGAGTTGACGTGGAGACTACACTCTGATCAAATTTGACAGCAATGAAACTGGTATGGGGCAAACAAGATATTCAATGAATAGTATTGATACTTGGAGATGTGAGTCACCTGCCAGGGAGAGTCCATTCATACAAAGGGCATGATGGGTGGTTCAGTAATCAATAATTAACCAGAAAATAACAAATAATGGTTTCAGTACACTCATCTGATGGACCCAAGCAACAAATTAAAAAAAAAGACCCAATAATTTGTTTGTATCAGTCCAAATACCAAAATTATCGTCCTTATTTGAAATTAGGTAAAGCTGTTTCCCCTAGAAAGTTTGTAAGCAGATGAGCTGAGTGGGATTTGTATTGGAATTAAGGGTATAATGACCACAAGATGTGCCACAAAGGGGCCTCCCCTGGGTTAATGGGAGTATCCGGCCACCAATGAATTTTGTATTTGACTTCCATCTGACTATAGTTCATATGCACCAATATCTCCTTTAAAGGCAAGTTTGAACCATTCCAAACTTTTCTAAAGCCATAATGTCTGAGGTAAAGAAGAAATAACAACATTCACTAACAGGCTTGATAGAGAAAGTTATGATAAAGATGTAATTTAGTTTCACATCAGAAAAGAAGAGACTGCCCTTGAAAGCATTCATTCAGGCTACTGAAATTATTGTTTAGAATAGGTAAGAATAACCAAAAACATTCATGAAAACAAAGAAAGAACTGTGCGATCTGCACAGATTACATATGATGACATAAATAAATCAACAAAAAGTCAAATTAACCATTATCCTATACTTCATTCTGCCCGAGTTCTTGAATTAACTATGCTTATATTGTGTTGAGGGCCTATTGATAATGTTGATATTATGTTTACAGTCAGTAAAAGGTCTGGTATGAATGGATGAGTAATCTAATTTTACTTCTGTAGGATTTCATTCGGCTCTCATAAAGGAGGAGACAAAGAGATAAGAGGAAGATATCTGCACAGGAAAACATCACTAGAGGATGGATCATTATTTAGAAAAGCCATGGACTGAGACTAATCAAGATTTGATTACAGCTATGACAGACAATTCCCAGCATTCCCCTGGGGACCTGTTCGTGGTAAAATTCCACCTTCAGATGCTGATCGTGTCACTCTGGTCAGACAGTGTGTCGCCAAGCCGAGAGAGTCGAGTCATTCCAGAGCATGAGTAACAGCTCAACGCTACGTTCCGTTACACAGGCCATAGAGCAGCACTGCATACAGCCAGTCAATGACCACCCTGGAAATGGCTGAAGGATTGTTCATCAGCCTCTATCTCCATGGTGACAAGGCTCAATTTGATATGCACATGTCATTATTCCAAACTCAAGATATTATCAATATTGCTGCCACTAGAGAGCTACAGACAAGAGCGCAACCTCTGCACAAGATTTTAACTTTAAAGAAAAATAAATGGCTGTTCACGTTAATTATTATATGAACTGTTTGATCTTTTTTGTTTTTTTAATCATCAGTAACGAATAGGAATGTATTCCTCTCTTACTCTATCTTCAATTATTATGAGTTGTTACATTGCTGCAAATTTGGGAAAATTTACCGCTGTGAATTACGATAGACTTAAGTGAATGGGACAGAAACACGCATGTGGCCTAGAGAAAAAACTGTTTTGGTGAAAGGTAGAAAGATAAAAGACAGTTGAAAGCGGAACAGATAAGATCAAGTATCAGGCATGCTTCTGGTGTTGTCTGCCAGAGAACTGAGAACTGCGACAAGATGGCGACTTCAGCGGAAAACGTGGGCCAGTAGAACAGACCCCGAGAGGTTAAGTAGACGAGTCATGCAAGCTTTGTTGACAGCACTCTCTGTAATAGATGATCACATCAGGCACACACTATACTTCTGTAAAAGTCCATTTCCTCAGGGGTTTTACACAACAATGAATTCAGTTGCAATATTGACACCAGGAATAGTATCTAGTCCAGGGGTTATTGTTGTACTTTTACACAACATTTTGTATTTTGCTTACAGTAAATAGAAACAATTGATAAAATTACCTATTAAAATTTGGACATAATAATAATACTTGACAGATATTAAGCAAACTTATACAGAATGAATGTATACACACTTCACACTATTTGGTGCCAAACGTTTTATTTCACAATAAGTAGTTTATTACAGCATTTACCATATTCAATCTTCAAACGATAACCACTGTACAATATATCAAATAAGGGAAATCTTAATCAACTTGATAGACGTCAGGTATAATTAGAGTAGTACAGAACAAATAATAGTGGAGTCTGTTTACAGAAAAAAAGAGAGAGGATTCAGAAATAACTAGGTTGCTGTTTTTTTATAATGCTGAAAACTACAGCGTAACATTCACAAATTCACAAGACATAAAAATAAGTGTGACAAGTACTGTACTAGAAGACCTAGAACTGATTAATTGGTGTTCAACGCCAACTTGACGAGAACTTAACTAATGTCAGTGAGTGTAAATAAACACACTATCACAACCATAAAATGTGATTTTTTTTTTTTTTGCTTTTTTCCCTCTGGTGCTACATGTAAGTAAAGACAGCATGCCTTGGACATACTGTCCATTGCCAGAGGGCTAAGGGGGCTATGAACACAATCTTGTGAAATACAAATATGAGAGTAACACAATTACACTTGTATCATAACATAACTAATACGATAAGAAGACAGGTGAACGATTTGTAACCTTCTAGATTGTTAAACACTAATTACCCACAACCAAACCCTTATTAAATTGTTTTTATCAGAAGCATTCAAATAAAATCAGATGTTTTCTATCATTTCAGAATTGCCTTAGTTTTCAGATTGACCCATATGTTTTCTATGATTCTAAAACTGCCCATGCTTTCAGTTTAAATCAGATGTTTTCTATCATTTCAGAATTGCCACGCTTTCAGATTTAATCAGATGTATTATTTCATTTCAGAATTGTCTACAGTTTCAGATTAAATCAGATGCTTTCTATCCTATCAGAATTGCCCACTTACAGATTGAATCAGATGTTTTCTTTCATTTCCGAATTGCCACGCTTTCAAATGGAATCAGACGTTTTCTATGATTCTAAAACTGCCCACGCGTTCAGTTTAAATCAGATGTTTTCTATTATTTTAGAATAGCCCACGCTTTCAACTTGAATCAGATGTTTTCTATCATTTCATAATTGCCAACGCTTTCAGATTGAATCAGATGTTTTCTATCCTATCAGAATCGTCCACTTACAGGTTGAATCAGACGTTTTCTATGATTTTAGAATTGGACACGCTTTCAGATTGAATCAGATGTTTTCTATCATTTTAGAATTGGTAACACTTTCAGATTGAGTCAGATGTTTTCTATGATTCTAGAATTGCCCACGTTTTACATCTAATCAAGTATTTTTTGTTTTTGCTTTCAAATATTGAATTAGATGTTTTCCATCATTTCAGAAATACCTATTCTTTCATAATGAATCAGATGTTTTCTATCATGTCAAAATTGTATATATGCTTTCAGATTGAATAAGATGTTTTTTTATCATTTCAGAAATACTTATGTTTCAAGTTGAATCAGATATTTTCTATCATTTAAAAATTGCCCATATGGTTTCAGATTGAATCTGATATTTCATCATTTCATTGCCCATTTATGCTTTTAGAATTCGTTTTTACATTTATTCTGGTGTTTTCTATCATTTCAGAATTGTCTGTGCAGTCAGATTGAATCAGATGTTTTCTATCATTTCATAATTGCCCACAATTTCAGATCACATGAATCATAGAACCAAAGAGTAGAAGAGTCTTGTTAAGTGAATGTTTCAAAATCACCTCCAAACATGTCAAAGGTGTAGATAAAAGTGTTTTTCATCCATTTAATACACCATTGCAAACATAATGCGGAATACTATTGTTTAACTTATTCCTTGTTAAGAATATTTAACATAAATAGCGACAGAGATTGTAAACAAAAACTTACCAGCTCTATAAACTTTGCTAGGAAGTCCCAGTCCGATCTTTGTAAAGGCAGCCATTTTAACACTGTAATGTACTCCAGGGTGTAAGTTATCAATATCCATTTGGAAAGTCGTAGCATTGGTAGTTATGTTACGATCAAAACGACTTTCATTCCCGTATATAGAGATCTGTGGAGACACAAAATGGCAACATAAATCTTAATGGACATATTCATTTTCTTATTTCTAGGTGAATGATATAAAGATTAAATGGTTTGTTATGATAATAAAAAGGTTTTTATGTCCCTGGCCAAAGGGTGAATTAACATAACAAGTCATCAATTACCTAATTGTACCATTATGGATAGGTGGTTATTACTTATTGGAAAAATGCTAAAATTAACAGCATTTAAATTAAGATAGGTTGGCACATGCATTTTAATTGGTAGGGTTAAAAATATACTTCATGACTTGTACATTACAATGGGTTACTTATTTTTTAAAGTAACAGTCACAATTGTAACAATATCAAGTAATAATATGAATTTCTATCAAGAACCAGACTTGATATATTCTATCTTATACCAATTTTCAGTCTTTAATGAAAAAGTTTAATTTTAAAGATAAACCAAAATGTGTAGTTACCAGGTATCCAGTGATGATGCCATTCTGGTGTTCTCTAAGTGGAGGTGACCAACGACAGTGGATTTTTGTGTCACCATCTTTGTGGACTAAGATATTTCTTGGAGCCGCTGATGGGGCTGCAATATAAAAGTATTAATTATAAAGCAACAAAAAAATGATAGCACTTTTTGATGACGGTGCATATTTTATTTATTGGCCAGTGAAGTAGGTTTTAAATTTGGAAAACTTTCTTTGTACACCTTCCCAAAGTTGTCTCCCTTGGAACAGATGTTAAATAGTATTTTCATCTGTTGGCATAACACTCTCTTAGATTGAACAGGTTCTATTTCAGAAAATTACAAAGAATGGATGGATAGGAGGTACAGTTGCTGCCATTAACTGCTGAAGATTTCATTCCTGACTGTGAGGGACGTGGATGGGTTCAATTAATACTGTTAATGATGACTTTTGAAACTAATTAAAATATTACACAGCTGTTGATAAGTCAGTCATTCAACACGCTACGAATGAGTTCATCCTTAGTTTGAACGTTCATAGTAACCTTTAAATTTAAAAACAAAACTAAAATGCTTTTACGAACTTAATATTTGATCAAAGAAGGATGTGTGCAAATTTGTATTTCTTTACTTTGAGACATATTTAATAATTGAACACATTGTTGAAAGCGTTTCCTGCTTTGTATAACACTTACTTCCTTCATAAGTCTGTACTCTAATAGGTTCACTGAAGCGAGATATGACACGCCCGGCAAAAGCTTGGATACGGATTTCATACCAGGCATAACTTTTCAGGTGTTGCAGGACGTGGAAATTAACTGAAGGATTGTCCACTTTGTCCACCATAGTTTTACCATACTCTGGGAGGTTAGGGTTAATCACATATGTATATCTGATGTTAAAGCCCTGGATCACATCATGACCTTTTACAACCTGAAGAAGGGACACAAAGCACAAAACATGATTAGATAATAATTATATACAATTAGATATAATAATTAACAATTCGATAATAATCATGCACCAGTACAAAACTAATTCAACAAAAAATAGCTGAAATTTTGGGACATTATAGAACCCTAGAACAATACAGTTTTGATATCAAAGTTGGGATTTAAAAGAAGCCCAGAACAATACTACTTCAACAACTGAAAATAGGAAAGTTTATTTGTTATTGATTTTGCTAATATACTTTAGTTAAATTTAACAAAATCAGTGTCAATAGTTGCTCAAGTTATGATTTTCTACTCTGCATAAGTGTATTCATCACTGACGTCAATAATGAAACACATCTATCCATACATGTCTTACAATATTTAATACGGCCAACTTCTAAACGCAATGACTGATTTCACTACATACCCTCCATTGTATTCCAATTTCTGATGAATTTTTGGGATCAGCTTTAGTGACCTCTACCACAGTACCACTTAATCTCTTCTCTAACTCAGAAACACTCATTCCCTTAATGTTTGGCTTAGCGGCCATTCGGGTGTGGTCATAGCCCTGCCGTGAATCTGTCAAAAAGATGAGATAAATATTAAACTACAAGATTACCAGGAACAGCACTGCAGCCTTTCCGACTATGTCCAGTACTTGCTTACCTCTTGCATAACACTCCAATAAGCAAAAAATAATAAGTCTTTATGCAACTATAAGAAATAACAAGGTTAGAATTTTGAGAGAATGAGAAAACTTTCTCTCACAACAAACAAGATTACTCCTTTAACATTTAATTTATAACACCATTTATTTTCCTTCGTACCTTAAATCCACCACGTGATGTGGAAACGTGACAACATTGAATTGCATGGTTTGAACTGACATTAATGAACTAAATCGTCATAAAATGAGCGTACCTTTGGTTCTAATCTTGTTGGAGGGTTGTGAAGGTGGACTGGTACCATGAGAATTGATAGCCCGCACCACAAAGATATAACTTGTGTCTGGACGAAGATGACGTACAATGAAGTTATCTCGTGGAATCATGCCTGGTATAACCACCCAGCCCTAAGCAAAGAAAAAATATTCACAAATCTGAAAATGTCAGTTTACAGAACAGTATATTTCAATCAGATTTAAAGTTAGCAGATTTTCTGGGTTGGTCAACACAATGTCATTGAGTACATACATTTACAGGAACAGTGGGCGGTGATAACAGCAGGTAAGTAGTAATGGAGGAACAGCACGGTCGTAGTAATGGGGGGAAAAAGGCTAAACTCTTTTCAAGTATAACTAAACTCATGTCACCATAACTTAAATCATGTCACCATACCTCACTGTTATGATTTGTAATGTCATTGTATATTAAACATTACATACCTCTCCGGTTTCTGGACTGAAGTACTCAATTCTGTATCCCTTGATGGAGGACGCCCCCTCTCGACTACTCCTCCGCCATTTTAGGTGCACTGTACGCTCTGTCTCATCACTGGCCACTACCTTTGACGGGCCGCTGGGTAACGCCCCAGGATCAGGAAGGCGGTGAAATACCACAGAAGGGTTGGATGGAACTGTAGTCAAAAGGTCATTTTGTTACATTACCATTATACCAGATTATATTACCATCTGGTAAAAATTGGCTGATATATTTGTATTTTGATGCATCCTTTACAATTTGCGATTATAAAGACTTCTTACAATGTATTGTGACATTCTCAACATGTATCTTGACATTTTTCAGTGAAGATTCTTAAACAACTTAAAAGCAATAAAAGAAATTATAAATTAGGTTATCGATGATTGTAATACAGTGGTGAACACTGCATATTTTCAGAACAAAAAGTATTTTTTTCACAAAAATAAAATGAAAAAACGTATGTCCATGGCTTACCATCTATGACCAAGGAGGCCCTTTGGATAGCTTCCCCTGTTTCACTCATAGCCTTACACATGTACATCCCTGAGTCTGTTGTTCGCACATCTAAACACAAATAATGAGTCTAAATAACATTCGAGTCCTGCATAGTTAAGTAATGTCTAATAAACCAAAACATTTCTTTAATCTTTGTAGCAGAATTGTTTTTTTGTTAAATTTGCTGGTTATTAAAGTAAACATAATAAAAGTTTGAGCTAAATATGAAACTAATATCTACATTTACCAAATATTTACCCCATAGTACTTTGCATATATTTGAATTCACTCAAAACCACATATTAAATGAAGAACAATCAGGTTTCATTTCACACACAAAAAGGATAATTATTAATCTATAAATAGCCGTTTGCAAGTGTTATTTTGATATCTAACCTGATATCTGTAATGATCCTGAGTCCAGAACAGCTATCCGTGGATCTCCTGATGCGATTGGTCGATTGTTTCTGTACCAGCGTATGATTGGCTCAGGATCTCCTGTAGCTTGGCAGGGTAAGAGAGCCACACTCTGTACGGGAATGGTTTGGTTCTGAGGTCCGTATTGTATGAGAGGCGGAGGTCGAGGATCATGATCTGGAATAGGAACCGTGGAGTCTGCTGAAACGGAACGTCCACGATGGACAAAGGGAAAAAAGCAATATAAATAAGCAGGCAGCATGCGAGGGTGCTGGTCTTAGCACTAAGAACAAACAGCCAAGTCATTCTTTCAAAAATAAAACATATAATAACCACCACGTCTAAGGGCTGGGCACTGTTGAATTTTCAGGAAGGGCAGGTATTTGGGTAGGGTCGTTTAATACGTAAGGAATGTATAGGGTGGATTGTCTGAGTGAGGATAAGGGGCGTGGAGGCAATCAATGACTGTTAAAACAAATGATACACAAACAATATCAGAAATAATATAACAGTTTTTAACATTATCAAATAATAAACAAACGTACTGTTCATCCTATTCATTCCAATTGATATGCAACAAAATTATCTGTTCAAAAGTAAGTCAATTTTGATGTGAATCTAACACCATCTATAAAAGTCTAAGTGCAATATTTGTAAACGTTTGGAGGTTTCTATGCAAATAATGGTGTGGAGGCATTTCTTTTCTAACAACTACCAAAAAATAGAATGCTCTAGCATTTTCTATGTAGCAAGTAGCAGTCATTTTGCTGCCATCATGCCTAGATTTGTCATCCATGCAAACAACTTAATTTTTTTACGAAACAGATATCTGTATAGGCAACCCTTGACTAGTTTATCTACTCAAAATGGTACTAAGAACTAAAAAATAATAACTTTGAGTTACATGCTTTAAGAATAAATTTTGATTATAAAGTTTGGATTAATATTTAATCAAGTATCTTCAATAACCAACTTTTTACTGTTTTAATACTTAAAAGATTTGAGGTTGGGTTCAAACGGGACTTAAAATTACTCAAGTAAAACAGTTTATTTAATTCCCAGTAATCAGACCATTAAAAAGTTTATGAGACAAAAGCTCACCTCTGACATCTATTTTGACAGTCGCCACAGCACTGCCGGCCACACTAATAGCTTGACACTGATAGACTCCGGCATCATCGTGTTGGACATTCTCTATACGGAATGTACCCTCTTCACTCACGTAAAATCGGCCGTGGTTCTGCTTAGGGAACATCAGGTCCTGAAAGACAAAATTTGATAATAACGTTGTTACATTAACAGCAAATGACTGAATAACTCACTATGTTCTTACTTACATAGCTGCCATTGGATATGGTGTAACAGGGTATCCACCATGAGGTCTGGTGCAAAGAGGTATCCACCATGAGATGTGGTGCAAAGAGGTATCCTCCAGGATATCTGATGCTAAAGGGTATCCACCATGAGATCTGGTGCAAAGGGGTATCCACCATGAGATCTGGTGCAAGGAGGTGTCAACCTTAAGATCTGGTGCAAGGAGGTGTCAACTATGAGCGAAGGGAAGTGGAACATCAACTATCAACCATTGTCGGTGCTGATTTAAACTCATTACAAAAAGAAAAGATATATTTTGTCACATGCTTAAATCCATGTTGCATTGTACTTGTTCTGTCTTTTATTATTTTGTTATATTTCAATACCAATATTATGTATTTCGATCCGTTTAGTAGAAAACATTCTTTTTATTTGATTCATACCTGCCCAGTGCCTCGACTCCAAAAGATGGCAGGCGGTGGACTTCCAGTAACCTGACAATCTAAGGTTAAGGTACGTCCCACCCCCACAACTTTGTCAGTGGGCTCCACCACAAAAGCAGGATGAGCTGAAAATAATAAAACATATCAAATCTCAAACTGAACAAGTTTTAATATTTAACAGTTGCTTTACTTCAACCAAATGAGAAGAATTGAAGTGGAAACTTAAAGATGGACGAGTCTCAATAAGTGTTAATCACTTAAAATAGCGACACTGATTCATCCTTATTTGTTAAGCCTTTTATCACAGAAGGTGCTCCAGTTTAGTTTGTTCAAGAGGAAAGTGAATATACTGCTTTGTGAGAACATAGCCCCCATGCTGATATTTGTCAGTGTTAGGTTATGTAAGCTATGAAGAATAATCCATGCCCCTTATCATTATCGTTGAATAACTCTTTAAGTCCTCTTTTGACTAACAGATGGCCTATAAGTAATGTCTTACATTGAACATTGAGTCTGGCCACTGCCTCTGTTGATCCCACAGTGTTCTCAGCTTGACAGATATATAATCCCCCATCAGACACCTGGGCCTTCTGGATAAACAGACTCTTGTCTTCTAGAAAACGGGCCCTAAAACAAAAGCATAAAGGTAAGTATCATGTTGATAATATTAGGAAATTTTTAAATTAAACAAAATCATCATGAAAATAATTAGATTTTTTCCGACATTTGTAGTCCCCTTGAAAAAAAGTACACAATATATTTAAAAAATTAAAGTCATGAAGGTTCAAATATGGATTTTTAAGTCATGGTTAGAGAGCCGGCTGTTATACTTTACTTTTTTACGTTTTTACCTACTTTTTAAATCCATTCTTATTTGACTGATAGATCAATTGTTGGTCACCTGGATCCAAAATGTTTGAAATATAAATACACAGAGGCAATCTAAAGAAAAATAATCCCAGCCTTGTGAAAGGTTTATGGTCATGGTGTACACTTGCAGCATTGAGTGATGACAATAGCATTGATACCTTTCACTAGTTATCTGCCCTTCCTCCTTCCTCCAGTTAATCCTCGGTTCAGGATCTCCTGTAGCTTTACATTTGATCAAAACATCACTATTCTCATCCACAGTGACATCTTCTGGGGTCTGCACTATCTTTGGCCTCTCTGAAGATGAGACAAATTAGACAAATTATTAAAAAATGAAATATTAAATGGTTTTTAAAAAGTTGTGATTTTTATATATGTATATTTTATATAAAAAGGCAGAATTACATTGTGTAATATACTGAAGTGGATTAAAACAGTATAAATATATATTTCTCAACAAGAGTCTTATCTCTAGGAAGGGAAAATTTTTCTGTGCGTTAGAGCCGTGCTGTATCTCTACCATGGCTTCAGTCAGCATTTAGAAACGCCCAGACAAGATGACAGCGCTGATCTAACACTGTGCCATGGCCGACATCTAAATACAATCTATCATCGGCTTGTCAATCTTAAAGTGACTTTGCCAGTAAAAATCCACTTGGCTCCAAATCTTTCATAATCTTTGTGACAGCTGCCAGCAATAAGAAACTGTTTTTCTCTAACACACTATTCTATTACTCATTCCATAGCATAGCAAATCAAGAGCAGAATACAATATACTGAGCAAACAGCTGATTCTCCACCAAGATACTGTCATCAGCAAACATATATGTTTCAAGAAAAAACAGATTAATTTCAACAGAAATCAAGACTTACTTCAAGAGTATTAATAAAAATCAAAAGAATTTAAAACAGCTGCAATACATTTTTTACATAAGAGAAGGTTATTGAAGGCCTGTTAAATAATATTGATAACAATTTTCAGTATCACAGCTATGTAAACTTCGGTTTAGTTTGATGTACTAATGTTAAATATATGTAGCCCAACCTCAAACATAGCATTAACAAATCAGATGTCAATAGCTTGAAATCTCCATTGAAAAGTCTAAAGATCAAGGTTAGAAGATGTAGAGGAACAAATTCTAGAGCTCTAGGAGACATTTAAGCTTTCAGAAATTCCAATAGACAAAAACTTAATTCGACATAAATTTGAAGAGAGATGTTCAGATGATCTTACCTAGTACAGATAACTTGACAGGCTGTGCCTCTTTCTGTCCACCAGTGTTGTAAGCTACACAGGTGTATAGTCCTGTGTCAGACTTCTGAGTCTGAGCGAACAGAAGGTCACCTGATTCAGATATTGATACTCTACTACTCTGTGTGAGTGTATCGCTATCCTTTAACCAGCGTATGCGAGGCTCAGGCTCTCCCTTAGGAGGTCTACACCGTAAAGTAGCTTTCTCATTCACGGCAACAATGGTATTATGTGGTGTCTCTCTAAAGTCATCTCGCAAAACTGAAAACATAAACATTTCAATGTTAAAAAGTACATTTAAAAAATAGTTTTTAATTTATTTTTCCATGGCTTTAACTGTTTCTGTGCAAAAGTTGATTGGGTTCACTAAAACTATGATGTGCCCTGAGTGCAGGAAACCCCCGTCAATTCAAAAAAGGATGCGACAATAAATGGGCTTCCTAACAATATTCCGTCCCAAAAACTTTTCTTGGACTGAGTTCAAAATAGTTCAATATTCCGTCCCAAAATTTTTAATTTTTCTTGTCATATCACACACAACACAGGAATTTTCATATCTCAACTAAACTTAAAAGTGTTTAAATTTCTTTTTGGGTGAAGACCAAAACTAGAAATAGAGGGTAAAGGTTTATAATTGTAACACACCTTTTGTTATAAAGTCTGTCAGATAGCTATTTACAATGTTAATGGTGCTTGCCAAAGTGCACCAATGAGTTGTTCATATGTTCTGGATAAGAACCAATAAAATAATTAAATATTTTAGGACAGGAACACTTTCACTTTTCATCCCTAATGGGCAATCCCAGGTCATCCCTAATGGGCAATCCCAGGTCATCCCTAATGGGCATTCATAGATCATCCCTTATGGGCAATCCCAGGTAATCCCTAATGGGCAATCCCAGGTCATCCCTAATGGGCATTCATAGATCATCCCTTATGGGCAATCCCAGGTCATCCCAAATGGGCATTCATAGATCATCCCGTATGGGCAATCCCAGGTCATCCCTAATGGGCAATCCCAGATCATTCCTAATGGGCAATCCCAGATCATCCCTAATGGGCAATCCCCTGTCATGTCTAATGGACAATCCCAGGCATGCCCAGACCATCCTTGGGTCATAATCATCAATTGTAAGAGTGGATTAATTTAAAAAAAAAACATAGTTGGACATTGACATGTACAACATGTCCTGTCTGCATTTAAACTGTAACAACTGTTCTGGTCTTTCAGAGTTAACGAGAAAGCTGTAAAATTGTTCATATCAATTCAATAAAGCCCAACCAACATGAAACAGAAACAAACAAAAAAGCAAAAGGTTCTGACGGCGTTCAAGAAGTTTTTTCAATCAAACCAAATAGAAGTCAGTTTAAATAGCTATTAGTGGGGTTATTTTCAGAACCCGTTAATGGAAAATCAGTTTTTATCATCTACAAGAATTAACAGTGTCTGACGGGTTCATCTCGCATTGCAGCCCAATTTCTGTTAATTCATGAAAACATTATCATTGTTTGTTACCGAGGGATATTGGGAGGGTCTTACGAATAGGCATAGGAATTCAGCGACATTAGAATATATTGATTCAACGTCAAAGGTTTCAAATCCAGTTTTTGTCAGCCACAGTTGTATTATAAAGATCTCTGCTACATCTTTCAAAACACTCATAAATTGTTTTAACTTGAACATTATACAATATTTGGACAGAGTGAATTCCATATTAAGTGTTAATAATTTACAACCGGTGCTCAACTAGAACGTGTTTGTAGGGCGAACCTTGAATAGTTGAGAGCTGTGTGAGCATAAGATGTGCAGCTCGTGGAGGATGTGATGGACAGATTCCTCTACCTGACTGTAATGTATTGACGAGCATTGTGAAATCATAGCTATTGAATAGAGACACGCACACCGTGACTTAATCACTGCCACACTATCACTCTTCTCGAAGTGATCAATGATGTCAAACAAGAGAACGAGGGGCATTTCACAGTCCAGGCATGGAAAGACAATTCCAGGAGCAACGGCCTCCTTTAAACACTGACATAAACAGGAACTATTCATCTCCACAGCATAAATCTATGTACATTGTATATTGTAGTTCACTTCCCATACAAAAATCATTTCCTGCTCAGTGAAGCAAACAATACAACATAGAAAATCATACGGATTAGTCACATAATGATGTGAATTTTAATTTCTGTTTACAGAACTTAGTACAAAAGTACCATATCTAAAGAATCTTTCAAAAGTACCATATGTGAAGAAAGTTTCAAAAATAATATATGTGAAGAATGTTTCAAAAGTACCATATGTGAAAAATGTTTTAAAAATACCATGTGTGAAGAATTGTCAAAAATACCAGATGTTAAGAATGTTTCAAAAATACCATTTGTGAAGAACGTTTCAAAAATACTGTATGTGAAGAATGTTTCAAAAATACCATATGTGAAGAACGTTTC
>JAVFBZ010183919.1:0-15115 GCA_032466195.1 Katharina tunicata
CTAGAATATGAGATAATTTCTCGGCTTTAATTAGTCGATATCCCTGTGCCAGTGTGATTACTCTTGACACAAATATACAAATATATATATATATATATATGTGTTGATTCATTGTGCCCTACTATAAACAGACTTAACGTATGACTTTCCCTTTACCAATTATTTTGGTTTGAAACAAAATTAGGGTGATTTAAAAACACAACCAAACTGCGGTGTTTAAAACCTGACTCCACATCATGACTTCAGTGTTCGGAGTTTTATTTTGTTCAATTTATTAGATCCTCGCCGGTTTTTTTTTTCCGTTCTTTATTTTCTTCTTCTGATTTGTCTTCTTGTCTGACAAGACAAAATAGTTTATACGAGAGCACATTCGTTTTAAATTTTGTTTATGGGATGCTGAAATTTCATTGAAGATAAGAATCAATAATTAAAAGTATTTTTTTTTATTTCCATGATTGCAGATTGTTCAAGTTAGTTACATGGTGATGGGACTTTAGCTTTCATTCTGCCTTTGCCGATGTATTCGACTCCAAATCCACTGTCGCATAATTTGGAGCTATGTCAGGAAGCTTATGTCGGTAGCATTGAGCGTAAAGCATTACAGTATGTTCAGAACGACATCTGTCAAATTAAGTCTTGACTTTAAAATTGTTGTGTACTGAGAACGTCTACTAGTAACAAAATAGTTTTAAAATAAACGTTGGTTAAAAGCTGTTAATTCAGAATTACCGTTTCTACGTTTACCTTTGTAAGGAAATTACGTTAAATTGCTCCATACTTTTAATTGCACTGCAACGATCAATTTTACTCGACATTCTGATATGGGCAAGCCTATTTGTTTGTAACGGTTTAAAAAACCTTTTGGTATGCTCTTTTGGCAGATTAATGTATAGCTGTACTGGACATGGATGGCAAAGCAATCTTATAATCAACTACACCAAGCCGTTATAGTATTCATTAAATTGTCTTCATAGGGTAAAACATTATAATACTGTTAACATATTTTATATACATGGTTGAGTGGGAGCCCCCTCTGTTGTTCTGAGCAAATGGGTATCAGGAAGTAAATTTATTGTGGGGTTCTGTTTTTGTCCAGCAAATACATTATGGCGCATTCATACATATATGTTGTCATCGTTATTTAGGGTGGTTTCCTCCACCAAAGATTCTGGCACGCCTTCATGTGAGTGACACAAGGTTAACTACAGCGTAAAACCCAAAGCAAACAAACATATATTTCAAGCTTCGTACAGGTTGCATATTCACTACCACACACATAGTATGTAAAATCAGCGTACTTGCGGCAGATTTATGCTGGGAAAATATTCTGAAATGTTTACTCCGCTACACTGGAGTCGTTCCGGAGTCGTCTCTTCGCCATAGTTCTGTTACAGTCAACAATACAGATCAGTCCCAGACGAGACAGTTGCTACTTAGAAGTCAGTTTCCGTTTACATAATTAACGGTCCACACATGCTACACTGAATAACTATTGGCAAACATGTGTCTATGTTGTCGTGGACGATTTGACCAGGTTTATGGAAGCGAATTGAGCTATCAAAGACCGAGAAATGCTTGCAAAGAATCGGTAGCTTTTAGATTGAATTGTAGCTAAGACACATCTGTGACAACACGGAATGGTGATCAGTGATAATAATATATTTGTTTAATGTAAACTATATCGACGAGAGTTGAAACATAGGCTGTGTAAGGGGTACCAGTCACGTATTTAATTATATTTAATTAGAAGACAATATGGCCAAGTGTTTCAGAGCTATCCATGTTCACATAAACCTTACTTTTTTTGAACAAGAAATGAGTTCCACGTCGCTACTCATTTTTCTTCTTCTTCCTGGTGGAGATACGCTTGTCATAAAATGCTACGGCTTTGTTAATTTTAATCGGATCGGCACGAAATTTGGCACGATTATTATGTGGGCATCTTGAGCATCTTTTGGCGGAGTATATTATTTGATACGACGCCTACACGTGTTAAAATAACCTTGCCAAATGAATTCAAATGAGAATTATTTGGACTTTTGTGTTGAAATGTTTAGCGCACTTGCTGTACTATTACGTTTGAGACGATAGCCAAAACCAAGAATCCTAAAGACAGAAAGGAAATAGAACATGTTGTTTCAAACCTTACCGATTTTAATATACTATCCGACACATAAAAACCTAACATGTTAAATGTTCAGAGTGCCTTGCTACAAGTGTTCAATCCAAATTAATAAAGGGCAGTATTCCATCTATAAAGTTGTAGAGATCGTAACATTAGACTGGTTATTTTTCTTGTACTCTCAAGCAGTTAGAGACCAAAATAATAACTTTATGTGTCAGATAAATTCGCCAATTTATTCACATTGCGTTCACATTGCATTGTTTCTGTTCTTTGACAGTGCCATGCCTAATACATTTATAGGATAAAACGTAAGGTAAATCATTAAATACGTCCTTGGTTTGATAAAATTTCGATTCGCATGGCGGTTAATGCAGGTTGTCCATTGAACGTAAATGAACGATTTTTGTTTAGCGATGCAATGCTAATAATTGTTTAATTCAACTCTCAAATTAAGATATAAGCTACAACAATAAATCAGTATCACAATCATAGTGTTCAGCTGAAGTCGCTCCTAAATCAAATTAATTTGTTATTCAATAAAACTTTTAACATTTACATAGGCGTAGACCGCAATTTAATAACCCTCTAAGCTTGGATTAAATCAGCAGACGCTGTTATGTAAAAAGGGCACCCAATATCTTCTGTATAATTGACTTGTTTTCAAATATCGATACATTTTATTAGTTGTCCAGCTTAACCAGCTATATATAATTATGATGATTTCTTGCGTCTAGAATTTGGTCGTTGAATGACATGTAATGTGAACGTGATCTCAATCACACATAATTTTGTAGCCCACATCAAGTCGAAATGACGTTCGACATAAAATGCAGTTTCCTTCTTGTAATAATAAGCAGATTTATTGTTGCTATTGTCACATTAACAAATCGGCATATTCACAGTAAAAAATCCAAAGCAACGTTAACTGACCATATCAATTTAATATTTGCGTTTGAAAGTAACTGCAAAATATTTACGCTGACTTATTATCTATTAGATACCCAAGTAATCTTTACCTACCAGTGCCATTATCCAATGGATAAGAAGGCAATAATTATAGTTTGTCAAGGAATTTCACCAGCATGTTCCAGGGACGGGTAGGATGGTCTTTAACCAGTGAAGCTATCCGATAAATGCAAAACAAGAGACGCAAAAAGCATAATATTAAACGTACGCAGTTTGGAGAACGCTGTTGAACAGTGGACACTGTTGTACAGTTGGGGGAACTTTGCTTGTTTTGTTTGTGTACAGTTTTACGTCGTACTTGAGGTTATTTTACTCATGGCCGGATTTACCACCCCAGTAAGAGCAGGAAACCACCTTTCACAACATTGGTAACAAACAATATAACGAAGGACAGTAAAAGACACACACAAATTCAGCAAAACAAATCAGCACATATTGATAACAATTCCTTCACATATTAATAACAATTCCTTCACATATTGACAACAATTCCTTCACATATTATTAACAATTTCGTCACATATTGACAACAATTCCTTCAAATATTGATAACAATTCCTTCACATATTCATAACAATTCCTTTACATATTGACAACAATTCCTTCACATATTATTAACAATTTCGTCACATATTTATAACAATTCCTTCAAATATTGATAACAATTCCTTCACATATTCATAACAATTCCATCACATATTGATAACAATTCCTTCACATATTCATAACAATTTCATCACATATTGATAACAATTCCTAATTTTGAAGCACAAAATCCACATACATCTGATTGCGGATGTCCCAAAAAGATTCTTTTATGAACCATAAATTTTCTGTTTTACGTAACATAAAAAAAGAATAATTATATCATTATAAGGATGTACAGATTAATTTAATAAAACCTACTTTAATGAATGCCATACTGTATAAATTTAGAAAACACTGTAACTACTGAAAACAAGAATATCCGTTATCTGAAATGATAAAAACAAACTGTTCAGATCAATTTACCAAATGGAAAGAGGATTTGTTGTGACGTTTTAAAGGGAGAATATATCTCTTTTACTATTTAGCACCACTATTGTGCGACAAAAATGGCGTCTGTTTTCTGATGGACGTTGTAATTTGTTATGATTTAACTAAATTGTTTTTTGTTATGGATGGAGAAACCTTTCAAAATTCCACTCGGCTATCTCACAGGTTCACTGTAAACATTCGCTATGCACTCAGTGTAGATCGACCTCTTCGATCTAGTACTTTAAAAAGTATAGCTGCCATGCCGCGACAATATAGTAGCGATGATAAGCCTGTAGTAGTTCGAATCATTATAAAGGGAAATGGTGTGAACTACGGGCATAGCTGGAGATTTTGCAGCGAAGCTTAAGCAGTCGATTGTGTGGGTGACTGGCCAGTAGTGACAGGTCATACTTTCGATGACTCCTCAAATCTAAGAGATATAAATTTGTGCCAATTAAGCCTGGAGTGGAAAATTTGATCAATATACTGTTTGTGCCAAACGTTCTCTCACGTGACCAGGAAATGAAGGCAATGCCCTTAACTACCTTCACGCTGTATGCAAGTAACACAGCATATACAATGCAAAAATGTATTGCCTCATGATCTAACAGTAAAATGAGTGTGTATGCGCTGACCTTACCTATGCGAGCAAAACTTGGCAAATACGCCGAGAGTTAAAATACGATCTTGAAGTTTACAAGTATGTTCCTGAATTGATAAAATGAACAGAGCCCTAACAAATCATAACGCTTTGGAAAAACACATTGCAGACCATCACTTTGGTAAAAAAGAAATATATGAGGCAAATGTACCTTATCCAGCCACATTGGTGTCCGGACTCCAATATGATCACGCGAGATCTCCTATGTCCCTCAAGATAGATCTCGACGGACTCGTCGGGATTCAAAGATTTAACAAGAAATCATTTGTAAGATAATCTTGTCTGCCAAATATATCCCAAACCGTGGGTCTTGTTTGAGACTTGTGTTTATAAATAAATACCAATCCAATGTACGAGGATATCTCGCGTGGTACCCTGCTTCCTAAACTCGTGCATTTTTACAATTATTATTACTAAGGTAACATGTACGACTTTAGTGGCAGGGTACCAGAATATTTTAACATGCCTCGACGAGGCCTCAGAGATCTATCTTGCGGGACATCTCGAGTGTTCAGATTGCCCTGACTCGAGCTCATAGTTAATATGGTATAATAAACCATTTGATTAAAACCTTCGCCAGTGTATATAACTGGCTTGGTCAGAAAGAAGCCCCATTTTATGTAGTGATATTCGGTAAATTACCGTAAATTATGCGGTCGTTGACGGACGAATTACAGTTATATAGGACCGCTTACGCACCCACAATTAGTGTTTTTCAATAAATGCTGAATTCCTCGTTCTTTAAAGTTTCTTCACAAATTAAAACAGTTATGTTCAAATAAAAAAAGTGCCAGTCAGATAATCCTGCCATAGTTCAAATTAAACGTGAAGAGGTTGGCAACTTTCACTCATAATTAATGTGTCAACAAAACCTTCGATCCCGCTGTGGTGAATGACCTTCTATGTAACGAGTCAGCGTTTTGAATCTTGTAAGGGGCGGGACTAAAAGCCGTTGATTGAGACTAACGTCGGTACATCAAAGCCTGACCCAGATGTGACGGTAAATTGACATATCTTTGTGAAAGTAGCACACAAATCTGAAGGATGTGCTAATTAAGATGGCGCGTATTTATCCCAGAGTTCAGTCTGCGTTGAAAAGCTAGATGGTACTTAATGGTTACAAAAAGGTATAATAACAGAATAGGCGGTCATATTTATGCAAGGAATTTGGTGGAATACAATATATCTTTCGTCTTCACGGGAGGAACTGAATATCAAGTTTGGGTTTAATCAATTTCAAACAGTTCACATGACACATGCAAGAATACCACATTTAAAAAAATATAACGCTGGTCACGATCATGACCTTGATATACAGAAATACAATCACATCTATTGACTGAGGTGACGCAGCTACCGACAAGTTGCCTTATATGCCTAAGGTTGACAGGGTAAGCTGAAGGGCACTCTGTAGTCCAACTATCAACCAACGAAACCACGACTCTAGTCTGAAGGCTTACAGGCATAATGTGTTTAATTTTATCACATATTATTTTTTACGAGTATCACGCAGGGCTTACATATAGCAGAATAAACTCTTAATGAAATCGTGGAAAGTTTTGCTATATGTTATTCATTGGGAACATTACCATAATAAAGCCACACGTTCAGGGGTCAGTGCTCCAAGATACACATGATAATTAAACAAACATTCAGAACAGAGAACATTCAGAACATTGGAGAGCAATTTTCTAAATTGACAGGGAAGAATGATATATGCGTGAGTATTCCAGTTGGAGTATATGTTTGTTTCTCTACCTCTCTCGTACACTACACCGTTTTTACGTTAATGTTTAACTGTTAATATTTCGTAATGGTTTGCAAGTTTTGTTTCGTGTTGGCAGAATCCCTAGTGGCACCAGAGAGACGGGTGTTATCTAATTGTTCTCAGACTCGTAATTAAATACGGGAAGATAAAGTCTTCGTAGAATACATAGCGAACCAAATGATAAAATAAGGTTATTTTATTTATGGTATATGGTGGAAAAGCGGTAAGAAACCTGGGCCAAGCACAAAACAATGTCTTCAGACGCCAGAAAACATCCCTAAAGAATATACATAAGGTCGACGGTGGGGTTTGAGCTGTAACGGGTACAGTGAAGGGGACTCAGCGGTCGAAAAACATATTAGAAAGTTATTTGAAGACCAAAACCACTTCCGCCTATAACAATGTTACAATACTTTTTATAAATTCAAATACCCAGAAGAGCGAATAACTATTAACTGGCCACATTAACCTACATATTTATGACAAAAAACGTCGTAACCACTTATAAAACGGCTTTGCAATGCTGCTGTTTGGGGAAGATCATGGAATAGCTCATGGAGATCTCCCAAGTAACTTGTTTAATTGCCATTTGTAGCTGATGTGTAAAGCGTACAGTGAACAATGCAAAGCGATAAATATTTAATATAATTACATCGTCGTGACATATTATAACGGTTGAAAAGAACAGCTTTGTATGACGTCAGGGCTGCGACACAATCCCACGTTACAATTCCATCGATAAGTTGCTTATGATGCTTAAATGCTATTATGAGAGTAGCGAAGAACACTCATAAGTTGTTTCATTCGTAAGATGGGTGAGGGAAACTCACACAATCTAAACCACAGTGACCACTAGCACGAGATGAAAACCATGACTACACAACAAATCGACGCGCAGGTGCCCCTTCGATCAAAGAGCACCAAAGCACCATCAAGCACAAAGTAACTGTTGGTAGCGTGAGTGCCATTCATCATCATCGGAATACACCACAGTAATGCGAGTGAAATAGCTCGATATCAATTCTTTGAAGTCTTTCTCTTCGGTCTTTATTTTTGGAGCGTGAGCTTTGTAATACACTCCAAATTACTCATCTAAATTGATATTCAGACTTGAAAAAAAGTTATATAGACTAACCCTGACTGGTGCGATATCGAGTCTCAAAAAAGGACACCTAAAATAAGGGCAAAACCACATAATCAGTTAATTTGCCCTTACTCTTTTTTGCAGCTCCCAGGACCCCAAAATACATCCATTCAACGGTTAAATCCAGACAGGCTGGGTTATACCCCAGAGAGTAAACACAGGATGTTCTACAAGATAATAATGATGTGTGTCATTTTTGTCGAGCGAATAATTAGGCGAAACGTGTAGCCAATAATTCCAATAATGGCCATGAAGCGGAATACACGATTTAGTCGGTTGTTTGCGTGACAATCTGAACAATAGTACCAATATATGTATATTCTTCAACCACGAATATTTGCCTCTTTCCAAAGTACAATTGTTCAACCTTTGTTGACATTTGTTGACGTTTTTGGCGTGCAGAATATGTCTCAGCTTTTTCAAGTATAGCAGACGTTTTGGAAACAAACACTAAACGTCTTTACAACTATAGACACACCCTAATGACAACACTATTGGAGCAGAACTTTGAGTTCAACATAATTAACACACAAATGTGTGACAATTATGGCTATGAAAACAAACACTGTAAACATATTTTGCTAGATTTTCCAGCATTTATCGAGCAAAGACGCAGAATGCTGTTATATATATATTTTTGTATTTTTGTATAAATGTAGAGAAAGAAAATTTGGAAGAATTAATATTTTAAAATTAAATTCAACATGTGTGATGAAAACGAAATGTTTTGGGAAGCGTAAATCTATTGCAAATCACGAGATGTTGGACTTTGGTTCCGACCTCTACTCCAGTCATCTGAGTATTAAACTGAAAATGCGGGACTACGGGTTCTTGTGTTCCGGGATCCCCACATACAGCAACATACAGATAACGAATAGCAAGCAGATTTTTGCTGACGACACATTAGGCGCACGATCAGCGTCGTTGACACTATAGTTTTGCACACTATAGGATCAGTTACCTTCAAATACATGTATATTCAATTCAATTCGTTTATTTGACTCGAAGACCACCAAGGGTGGCACGAAAGGTACATTAAAAATAATAGTAACAACATCTCGGGACAGAGAGTGAGTATATGAATTTCTAAAAAAAAAACGCTGCTACTTTGTGTACATTTTCCCGTTGTTTTGTTTTTTTTCTCATAAAGTTTGCATTGGTAATGGCTTACATTTACATATACAAAGCTGGACATGGGTGAATGTCAGGTCGACGACAGTGCTAAACAAAAAATTGCAGATCCTAATCTGACAACGGGAAATTTCGGGCGCGTATGTCAGCACCAAGTGGTGTGAAATTCCATGGTCATGGTACAAGTTCAAAATGGCGTAGCAAATGTTTTGACGGATCTTTCTAACTAACAATGTGTGAGCCTATGAAAACAGTTTTTAAACAATTTTTCCCTTAAGAAAAAAATACCAGAAAAATAAATTTAATCAACAGCCTTTTTGGTATGGATGCGTATTTACTATGGCCAAGGAACTCGGCAATATAGTTATAATAGAGTGTGCTGGGCTATCGTGTTTTGGATCGGCCACCCGTAGCCTCCCGCGCCGTTCGAACTCAAAACATGTGTCTGCTTGTGACACATACACAATCAAAAATAACGGAGATAATTTGGTTTTGTCCCTACCTTATGGGTAGTTCTGAAACACAAAACCTAACCCACTAGGGCACTTCATTCCAAACGGCTTTTCCAAACAAATGGCTGAAGCTATTTTCCTTTAATACAGCATCGCCTAATTTCCATATTTCACCTATCGATGTATCAAAGCTGACGACAATTTTGACTGGAGAACAGATTCTCAAAAATCCCCCACAGGAACAAACTGCAGTCCATCTTCCTACCATGGAACGTTCTGCAATGCGGGCCTGGTTAGTTCTCCAGACCGTCTGTAATCCAGTGCTACTTGTTGATTATCACTAACTTGTTAATAGGAATAATTTCTATTGTACTTGGAAAGAAATAGTTACCACCATATTAAAGACTGATTTTTCGCCAAGCAGGAACAACATTGTTTTCCGCATAGCGTTATTAACTTTTGAAAATATAAAATAGGATTCAGGTATTAACCGTATCCTGTTTACTTTTGGCTAAGGCGTCATCAAAATATAAAATAAACTGCGGTATGGACGGAAGCTTTAAAAGTTGGTAATGTCATGCAGTGGACGATTTATAGGATGGGCCAAGTGCGCCATAAGTCGACAGTGTATTTTGCGAGTATTTCAATTTGACGTGGTATTAAATCAATTGATCAAATCGCCTTTTATAAACTAAAACGTCTTCATAATTCATTCTTCGACTTAAGAATCTCATCGCACGTCAAATTATCTAATCTGACGTGGCCTTGGTTATAATTGACGCGTCAGCAACAAACTTTTCACGTAAGTCACGCGTCATGAACAAAGTTGAGACGTGAACAAATTTTTTGACGTGAACGAAAGTACACTTGAAACGTAATAAATTTCACCGGAAACGTCTCGTTTTTAACCAGCCGAACATAGGGCTGTAAATAAGTATTTTACTGTAGAAAAATCTTTATCCCAGCTCTTTGATTGGCCACTCGGAAGACCTCGAATGTAAAGAGAACATCTTCTCGAAAGTGATACGATCATCGCCAAATTGGCCAGAATTTGTAAACAGTCCAGGTAAAACTGACAATGTAGACAGATTGCACAATTTTCATTTGTTTTACATGCAGGCCATTAATTACTCCTAAACCAAATTGTGTGCATCTAAAGACATGCGCTCGGCCACATGTTTGCTTATGTGCTTTTGTGTATATGGCGGTAAAAAAACTTCCTGCCAACAAACTGTATCATTTTGATTCATATTCATACACATATCACGGTCGAGCTCATTGAGGAAAGCGAAACAACGAGAATTCACTCAAGGTTTTGCCGATTGTTGATTGGCAGATTACGCACGAGAGGTTTCCGGTGAACATTAGCGTGTTTCCGGTGCACTTTGTTACGTGTTGAATAGTTTCCTTACACGTCAAACTATTTAATCACTCGTCAATTGCAATGACTTACGTGCAACTTTTTCTTTACGCGTGAATTTTGTCCCAGACAACGCTACGATAGATCAATTGACGTGCAAAAGAGATTTTTACGTGGAATAATGAATGTTTTGTTTTAACATAAGGCGATTTGATTGGCTAGTTAAATACATGTACTAGTCAATTTTATCTTAATTCCGTAGTCCAACGCTCAACCACGGAGCCACGCTCCCCCCCCCCCCCCGTTAAAGAAGGACTTATTGGGTGGCGCATAAACACGTACTTAATGTGGCATACCGATCAAAATACTGGTAGAAGAAAGACATTTAGCATCGCCAATTTCATGAAAATATATAGTTTCCCATAACGGATCATCAAACGAGGACAGTTTCTATGATGTCTTTCATCGTTTCCTAGCCATTCGTAAATTCAGATTATGTTTGTCTTTCGGAATCAAGTAGAGTTGTAACATGATCTTCCATAGCAAATAATGCGTCAACACTATTCGCTCATACCATGGACAAATATAGAACGGAACTAGCTGGCTTATAGACATGAACACTGGCGAGTACACAGGGCTTCTAACCAGTAAAAATAGAACTAATTTAATCATCAGTTTCCTCTGTCCGGATGCGATAACGTCTTTATCGGGTTTGAAGACCCGAGGGATATATCTTGGTTTTTTTTGTTCTTGTTTTTTGTTTCATATCATTTGTCTATCAACCAGGTAACCTGTCCGATCGACTTTTTTCTGAAATGCTTTCACACATACAGGGAACATACAAGTATATACCAAATCACATTTAGTTTTTGGGATCAGTTAATGTTTTTTGACTGTTTGTTTGTATGTTTTTTTGTGTGGGGTTGTTGTTGTTTTGTTTTTTGTTTTGGTTGCGGTTTACGATGTAAACCACCCTAAACGATAATGGCAACAAAACAGGACACCATGCCATATATGCTTACTGGTGCATCTTAGCTCAGAGCGCACTAGGGCACAGGAAGCTCTCCCTATCACCTCGCATCCGATCAGGAAATTAACTTAAACAATTTCACAACAATGTTATTAAAACATGTTAGTTTGAAAACAAAAGGTTTGAACTCATGTCCTGAACACATTCTGTGAATCGTTACGCGCAAAAAAATATTGATTTCTGGCCGAATGTACGGAACATCAAAGTTCTATTTAGTGTCCTCTAACATTGAACGTCGTCAGATATCCTTCCCGTGCTAGAACAGTTTTGGCGCTGGGAAGATAGCACTGCTATTTGATTTGATTCCGAGAAAAGCTATAATTGAATTGATGTCTCCAATCATGCTGTGTACGTTGCAAAAACATTCCTTTGATCTTGTTATTAAAATGCCTACATAGGTAAACGGCTATGCACCGCCCATTATAGTGCACCCAAAAATGTCCAATCATACGCCAAATGTCAGTCATGGCTTGTATTGTGCCAATTGTAGAATGGCGATTCTGCTGTTGGCTTTAATGCCTAAAACAAACAGCTCTAATTGAAATGAAGTCGCCAATCACATTGCGTACATTGCAAAACAATACTTTTTAAATATATTGGAGTGTTCTCGCCAGCTGAGGCATCACAATTACTATAGCTTCGTTAGAGACTGACTTTTAAAAAAAATACAATTGACTAAGTAATGAAAATTTAAGAACGCATGACGAAAATAAGCCCGATAACTCTAAATTTAATTACGAGTGTCATTTGCCATTTGGCGAAGAGACGTGTATTGAATCCCATTTCCCCAACATAGAAAGTAACAAAGAAGAATCACTTGCATTTCGTCTTCGCGCATGATTTGTTTGACCTTCACAAAATATGTATCGGACGTGATAACTGCTTTCCGTTTATCGGTATACAAGTGACATTACCTCTGAAACAGCATAAGAAACTGAGTTCAGTCTAAATTATGTTCCATTTATTGGAAGATATGTCATAATATGGTGCAACATAAGTTTGTAAGTTGTTGATTGTGAGACGTTTCTGTCAATAATTGTAATCATTCTAATAATAAATTTTGATGCAATCAAGACTGCATTAGTGAAACAGAAATTTGCACTTTGTATAACCATCAACCACATTGATTTTTCTGGTTAATACGCCACATTTATATCACAGTACTTCATGCCACTTTGTCAACAAGCAAAATCAAATTTATCTGTTCTGATATTCGACGATGTAAACGCCAGATTCAATTTAAATGAGCTTATTTTGTGTCAATTTGTCTAGCACAATAGCTACACGTCGGCACATACTTAATGATGCTACACAGAATATGATTTTCGTTAAGACGACGCCTCGTCGTTTCATTGGTTGATATGGAGACTTTAATTCATGCAATATATTAGTCAATGTATTTATTTTGATGCTGGTGACAGGTTGTAATTAAACCCAGGTCTATCTGTATGTGATTACCAGCCCGGTTTTTAATTATATCACAGAAGGAACTGTCAGTTTTTAAATAAGACACAGCTGTGCTACAAACTGTTAGCTACAGAAGTTCACGACTTAAAGTTAATTTTCAATTTGATTTATCTCTTAAAATAAGATGTGATCGCTTTGTCGTTAGTTGGCTGGCATATAAAAGCCTACAGCATCCAACCATAGTCCGAAATGCCAATAGTATCGCACTTTTAGATTATGTTACACGGAGTAATACTGATAACATAAATCTACTGGCCATTCACCAATGTAGCACATTTCATTTTTGGGAGAATTTCTGGACAACGAAATGTTTAGTTCACGTGTCTATCCTTAAATTATAAGACCAGCTTACACATAAGATCACAACATAATTAAAGGATTATTGTTGATCGACGATTACATTTAAAGGCTTGAGACAGACACAATTTAAGACAAATAACTTAAACGCGCACAATTTACGCATTACGACATATATAAGCTGTCGGTATGGTTAAAACTTGAGGTGAGATAAAGAGGATTATAACACATTTTAGTTCATATGGTTGAGTGAGAGCTTCCTGTGCCGTGGTGCTCTCCGAGCTAATTTGTTGTGCTGAATTTGTAGCTGAGAGCCGACTTGTTGTGTTGTCCTGGGCTTTTGTTACTGTAAATTATGTATTGTGGCTTTTTATGTGTGCCAGCGTCATTTGTTGGGGTTTCTTGCACCGATTGGGCTGGCACGCCGTCATACGAATGAAATAAACTTAAGTACGGCGTAAAACCAATCAAACAAATAAACCTTTTATTATGTCTTGGCAAGATTATTGCATACTTTCCATCGATTGAGATATTCGCCTTCTTACATAAATACAACTTGTCATTGGCACGTTTCATTTTAAATTTCAGCCACAGGCAAGTGGTAAAAAACGTTATGAGTCATTTCAAAAGTCGGCATAAGAGCGCTGTTGAAAAGTTCCTGTTAATGATAATCGACAAGCTGTCCCAGCAGTGTAACTGGTAAATCGAGAAGATGTCAAAATTTGACAACTTGTCCAATTGCAACAAAATAAAAAAAAACATGAGGAAGCAGTGAAACTGCAGCACTCCTCAGCCTAAAGAAGTTTTAAAGTCAGGGAGATTGAACAGTTGCACAGTATTGGTTACAACACTAGGTTCTACATGTACAAGTTGATGTGTGGAGAGTTGTTTTGGAATGGTTTCATATTGATAAAGATGTATTATTTTATTCAGCTCAGCGCAAAAAACGGTGGCTGGTAGATGGAAAAAAACTTTCGGAATTTGAAGAGCCCCCTCAGTGTATGTTGTTGCTGCAATGCCATGATTTGAACAAGGCAATGTCATCCGTTTTAAAATGATTTAATTAGTTTTTCCAAAGCTGTGTGCCTCGGACGAGGTATGGAGTGTAGGCCCCCACCTAGAACGAGGCTGTATATATACCTACTTCGAGGTACTGTGCCCAACCGGAGTATATAGTTGACGAATCTTACCAGTTCGGAAACTCGAGCGTTTTGACATGTGACATGTGCACCAAGATAACTGGGTGATCTAATAACAAGAACTGCATTTCTGAACCCCAATCCACGCGTGAATGGAAATTATAGAGTTGACACAACAATATGAAAAAACTTTATATCCTTCTAGAACAGTATTTATTTGAAGATAAAAATAGGATTGTCCTTAAATTAAGAGATACGGACCAGTGGCGGATACAGGATTTTGTGAAGGGGGGGGGGCTTGAATTTAAAGGTAGAATTTCGGTCATAAATCGACTGAAACGAATTAAATCAGAGTTTCTATATTTTTTCTGCCTATATATGGCCAAAATAGAAAATATCAACCTCGAGAATTTGCGAGATACCGTATTAAAATAGTAATAAAGTTTGTAAATATATAATGCGGGTCGGTCGTGATATAAAATGATATAATTGAGGTTAGTACACTACAGTACTTCCATTTACAAGTTGGGTTAGGTTTTTAGCGTTACTTCAGAATAA
>JAVFBZ010183930.1:0-15114 GCA_032466195.1 Katharina tunicata
TACACTTCTTAACCTTTGCATAAAATGTAGTTTTATAAGTGGCAAATGGGGTCGAATTTGTTGAGCATTTAGGGTAAGTACATTATACCACTCGGAATATATCAAGATAATGGATTTAGTTTTTGGTAACATTCAAAAGTTAACAAAAAATTCTCCCTTTGCTACATGTAGGTTATCCATTTCTTTGAATTCAAACAAAAGATGCCAACACAATTATGTGCCTGGCAAGAAATTTTTGATGTCTGTTTACCTGAACTGAGGGTATTTTTGGTAGACTGAAATTTCTTATGCTAAGCACGAAGATCAATTTACTAAATGTCTAGTTTAGTATTGAGTTGTAGCGATGTATTAAGAACGTCTGACTTTAGCACTATTCGTCTGAGTGATTCGGTACTCGTGTTCAGGATTTCAATACCTTGATTGGACGCATTCTTGTCAACTTTCCTTTCTGGTGGATTGTATTCGAGGGGGGTCTCAAACTAACACTCTGCATACGTCTAGAATCACAGTTAGGGTAATTGGTTTTCAGATAGGAGATGACAAAAGCTGTATTAGTATTTCATATTATCCTCATGTGCTGCTGATTGGATGGATTCTTGTCAGTTTTCCCTTCCGGTGGACTTACTGGAAAGGGAATTTGCTGAAGTCTCTATCTCTTGTCTGTATTCTAATAATCACATGGTGTTCCATTGGTTCACAGCTTTTACTTGAATTAATTTTGGAGAAAGAATTTGTTAATATACAATTCACGACAAGCCTCAAATCTATGGCTGACATGAACTTTTTTCATTTATTCTACAATATTTATTGGTTCCGACTTGGATATGCCAGAGACAGATTAATTTGTCTGTTTTGGATCTTTCCACATTTGTGAAGTATCACTGCTAGAGCCTTAAGAGAGATGGAAAGTGAATTTATCTAATACATAACTAGATTTATTTATTAGTGGTAGCACTTGAGGTACAAATATAAATGTATTTCTGAGCTGGAATGGGTTTTCTGTCGGGGATTGTTCCATACTTGAGCTGCGACATATATTTTCCTTGTTTCTATCACAATCTATACTTCATCAATATGAAGCCCTTGACTTGCAGTAGATACCAGAATTATTCCCTTATTCTTTGGTTAACAGCACAGATAAACATGTTACTGAAAATGTTTCCCAGTCTAGGTTTATAAGGTTTTCTTGGAATTTCCACCGTACACTGGCAATACGCAAAAGCAGCTCTTTATTAAAGTGCCCTCTGGCTACGATAACAAATCGTTTTGTTCACATTTTATATTGAAATACTCAGAGGAATTACGGTAATCCTTGACTTGGTAGAAGACTCGAACACTTGACATTTGTTGGATTGCTTCACCAAGGGGTCCGTGTTGATTTGTAACGAGATAATAGAAATGACAAATATGACCGGAATTCTTTTTGTTCTAGACAGAGCAGGATTTTTCTATCACCAAGGAGAAAAGTTTCCACATCAACTTCTTGTCAAGACTAAGTTTTTTAGCCACAATCCTTGCATAAATTCAGTACAGTAATTTTCTTTTCCAAAATGAATAGAAAAATGGAATATTTAAATCTGTACATTATAGTTTAGTAGTTTACCATAAAAAGACAGCTTCTGCAGTGACATTGTAACAGTGTGTCATTAGAATATGTTAGAGCCTACTATAGCTTCGTCAGAGAAATCCTGACAAATGATCTGCTGTCATTGCCTTGATCTGTTGTAATCTTTATAACTTTCACGCAGTAATGCAAGGTTAGAAATAACTGATTATGGTAAATTAGTTTCCATAGATGTTGAATTTGATGCCATTTATGTGCAGGGTAATTCTGAAATGTTGAGCTAGGAATCAAAAAATTACTAAACATGGGCTGTTAAGTAGATTTATATAGTTTACTCAAGTGAGCTAATAAGGAATAAGTGAAGATTTTTAAAAAATGTCAAAGAAAAAAGTTGAGTGTAACACTGTTGATTAATTGTTGTATAGACATTGCCAATATTTATAAATTGATTTATAGATCTGTAGTTTATGAAGAAACCATGGATATGGATTTTTATAAAGATTGTCTTGGTTTTCCAACAAATACTGGCTTTGTAATAATAGTGGTGTGTTAGTCCAAAACTTTTGAGAGGGATCTTGAACGCTGATGGAACACATTCAAGAATTTGTATTATCAGCATAGAACTTTTATCAGCAAGTTCTGACCTTTGCACACTATTAATGTTGATGGACAAAATGTCTATTTGGCACACTATTATAGATGTTTGATGTCGAGTATGTAATTATTGTTTATGATGTAGCAAAGCTGCAATAGCAGGACAAATTCAAAGAAATGATGGAATTTATCACAAGCCACTTAGCTTACATCAAAATCGTCCACCATAAGTCGCCACAGATAAATACTTCCCCAACTCCTAGTGGGCGTCTGTCTGGAGCTTCTCATGCTATGGTTCTAACTGAACTAAGTGCTTTAGTTCTTTATTAGTTGACGGTGACATCAAGGTCGATTTCCATCACTAATTGGAATGGCACACTGTTATAAGTGAAATGAGTAAAATAATCTTAAGTACAGCTCTCTGGCTAAGGGAAGAATGTTTAACGCTTATATTCATGCTGTCATTCTGAGCACTGGAGGAAAATTATCTTTTCAACAGAGCTAACACAAGAGGCTTCACATTTTTGGGTTGTGTTACCATCACTTTATAATGTTGGAATACACCGCCATCATATAAGTGAAATACCCTTGAGCACAGTGTTAAACACCAACCAATCAATAAATCAATCAATCTTAAGTACAGCATAAAATCCAATGAATGAAGCAATCGTTCCTGATTTCGTTAGTCTTCATGGCAAGAAATTCATGTGTCTCATTTGAACTGCATATCTGGCCGGACCTGCAGTCATTAGGCGCTCCTGTTACTTCCAGTAATTATCCTCATAATTAAGCATTGTGATTTTCTATGAGACACATGTACCTGGTATCTTGATCAAACATGTGTGCACTTGTAGAGCTGTAATAGTTGATTGCTGGAAGATTATTGACACGTCTGTTATTATTTTCGATTGAACGGGTCTTCCTATTGTTGGTGACACCAAATCACTTGTCTTGGTTTCTGTAATGAAGCCACAGTAGGCCCTGAAATTTCAAAGTTGGATCACCTTATACAGTCTCTCTGTGTACTGAAATGGTAAATTAAAACATACCAAACTATCTGTTTCAGTGAAAATTGTATATTTGTTTAATGTAGGTTGAACGACGTATTTGTTTATAGAATAAAATGAATATGACAATTACCTAAAATTGGAAAATCTTGATACATCTTTCACTGATGTGTCACATCTTTGCAACATTTTTCAGACAGAAAGTTGATTGTTTTTTCTGTTACATTTTTAATCTACATCTACATGGAAGCTCTTGTAGACAAGACTCCTACTGTGACTATGAAAGGTGGCCTGTCCAGAAAAGGTGCTGATTTACATCAATTGTTTTAAGAAACAAAAAATACAAAGACTAAGCAGCATCGTCAGTTTAGACAAGATGTTGGTATACGGAGTTGATGGTTTGGTTTAAGTCTCACTGTATATTACACATTCAACCCAACCAACAAATGTGTTAGTTTTGAGAACTGTTATAACATATAACGTTTTTTTTTGTTTGTTTTAATAATCAGAGGATGTTATGTTTTATTTCAGGTGGATGGCCAATCCCTGCACGGTTTCACAAATCACCAAGCAGTGGATGTTTTACGGAATACAGGCCAGACGGTACACCTCAAATTGATCAGATACAGGCATGGGCCAAAGTATGAACAACTTCAGCAATACCATGGTAGGTTAAAGCAAGCGGTAGATTTATACAATTATCAAAAACGATGCAGACAGTTTTCTAATTTTAACTGTGTTAATTGATAATAAAGATGTTCAGAAATTTCAGGGATTGTTTTGAGACCTGTTGAATGAAAAGTAATGTGACATAGTTTTGGTCAACATCCAGCGCCCATTTTCCTATATTTGATCGGGCTGTATTTAGATGGATATCAGATGAAAATCGGTCCAAAAGTGAAGAAAAAAATCCATTGTGGATTGGATGAAGATGAGTCTATTGAGGTTGTTTGGAGACTGCTGATTGGCTGACTGGCAGATTTTGATAGGCCCTCACACCAGGTAATGATGGAATGCAAGGAATCTGATTTGTTGCCAGATAGCACAGTTTGCATCCGATTGGTGAATTTTGAAGCAAACGAACAGGTTTGAATTTGGTAAGAATTTTGCAATTGGGACATTTGTGATGCTGAGGTGAACTTAGACTTTTAAGAACTTGATCTTTCCAAGAATTTTGAAAGTTTACAGTGCTGAGGTTTAAAGCTCTGTAGTCCTAAAACGTTTTGTTGTTGTTTGTGTGAGATGTCTTTTTTATTTATTGAAGAAACATTAATGGCGTTTTTTTCCTACTCTTTTTAGAAGTGAAATCGTCTTTATACATTTGTGTCTTTGTTACAAACCTGCTGGTCAGGTGTTGTCATTGTAATTTCATTTTAGGTTTATTCGTTATTTAATGTATGAAAGCCTTCTTATTTGGTATTCACATGAAGGATGTAGTACAGTTCTAAGGCCAAAACCAAAAGACTTCTTATGCACCTTTTTCAGGTTCATTTAGTCTCTGGAACTAAACAAATTTCAACTGGATTTTGTTTCACTTAGTGTTTGTTTTATGTATATTTGTGGGATAAATTTCATGCCATGTTACACTAAGTGTGAGTATTATGAGATGGCATCATTTGTCATAAAAAAATTATTTTTAACAATTTTTGGTCTTTTGAGACAAACTAAAGTGCCAAGTCACATACTACATGGTTGATGTATTTAGTTTTATGGTAAAATGCTTGTTTTATACAGATTACTATTTAATCTATTAAATATAGTTTATATATAAATAGTATTTGACATTGTATGATCGAACTGACATTGTTTTGTTATTAATGATGGCTGTTTAAAATTAGATTTATGCAATAGACATTCCTTGAAGAAGAAAAACAGTTTTATGATGAATAATTGTTTTACAAATACCCTGTTCATTCTGTATAATAAATGATGACAATCAATGTGAAAATAAAGAAACCTTTAATTCAACCCATCATCTTAATACTCTAATCATCTGAATAACCTCTAGAACAACACGTTGTATGTCAGTGATTTCCAAACGTCAAAGGTCTCTTATAAATTAAATTGTCAGGAAGATTATAACCTCATTCTTGGATTTTAGAAAAGTGTGAGGTTCGAAAGTTGTTTTTTTTTCAAGAGCTCTATATATTCAATACAATGAGCGAGAGCGAGGGCTCATTTTCCCTCATTTTAGAAGTTTTGAGAAACCGTTTTGACATTCTTTGGAATACAGCTGTATGTCATCAATTGACACTTAAAATCTTGGAAATCGCTGTCAATATAGATATATTCCATATTTTAAGCGAGGCAAAACTAACATGAGTATGTTCATTTACATTTTGGAAAAAAGTAAGTCCAGCAATGGTACATGTAACTGGTATATTAATAATATGTATCTATCACCAAACGACAAGGAGACAATGCTATCATACAAGAGAAATAACTTTAATTGTGTTTAAAACACAAAGCAAGGAGAAAGAGAGGAAAGTAAGAAATTATTTCTAAACCTAAGCAGAGGCTAATGCAACTCTTCATTGAATAATATGATTAAAGTTAACCTGTTAAATAATAGTGTCTTATCCTTTCATATAGAATTTATCTTTGCTTTGACACTCAACTTTTTTTTCAAGGTTTCTGCCTGGATTTTTTTCCACCATACATCGGCAAAGCAAAGTCGTCATATAGGTTAAATACTCTAAAGTACACAAATTAAAAAAAGCATTCAAAGACAGCCTCAATGGAAATCTCCCTCCAAATCCGAAATAAACTTTGCTTGGCCTAACCTGGAAATATGACTCCCCACAATTAAATCTGTTTTTTCTCAGTGTACAATTGTACAAATATGAAGAGCTTCTCTACATCTTTGGTGAGAATCTAGCCAGGTCTTTTTTTCTGGCAGAAAGTACTCTGCCAAATCACAATATAGCTAGAGTTATAAATTGTCACCAAGGTTTGTTAGAGACTCTTTGTCATTTGTCCTTCTGCCACACAAAAGTCTGTTTCAAATTTGATTTTTGTTTCTCTTGTGGCCAAACTTTGTTCCATCTGGAAAATTGGTGGATGTTTTATCTAGCTTCCTCTGAAATACAACATATTTGCTGAATTCTGTGAACCTTTTTACACTCATTTTCATGGTTCTATTCTGGTCTTCAGTAAATCATTAAATTTGAAAGACTCTATTCACTTATACTAAATATATACTCATACGAAATACATGTAATAAATAGTTCATGATTTCATCTGGGCCATTCTACAAATAAAGCGAATATTGGTTGAATTTTTCCTGAAACACTATTAAATAAAATAATGGACCAATTTTGGTTGGAAAGTGTATTGTTGATTTTAATCATCTGACAGTTAGTTTCAGTCTGATCATGAATTTCTGGCTTTATTTAGAATATTATCTCCCCAAACCAGTACTCTTGACATTTTATATTAACCCATCAAACTTTCTTGAGAAAACTAAATCTATACAAAGGTATTAAAGTAAAAATCCTAAAATATTAGGCAAATATCTATTAAAGTACATTTGAAGTTTGTGAACCTTTTACGCTTCAGCTTTCGTGGTTCTATTTTGGTTTTCAGTGATCATTAAATTTGAAAGATTTGATTCACTTTTACGAAATATATACTTTACTAAATACATGTACTAATACATGATTTCATCTCAGCTATTCTGCAAATAAATCGAATATTGGTTGAATTTGGCCTGAAACACCATTCAATAACACAATGTACCGATTTTGGTTTGGAAGAATATTGTTGAAGGTTCTGTATTTTAATCATATGATACTAAAGTTTCTGTCTAATCATGAATTCCTAGCTTTATTCAGAATACTATCCCCCCAAACCAGTACTCTTGACATATTATATTAGCCTATCAAAGTATCTTGAGAAAAAGAAATATTATCTATACAGAGGTATTAAAGTAAACAATCTGAGAATATAATGCAAATATCTAAGTGAATTTGTTTCCTGTTAATTTCCCTGCATAGTTGTCTCTAACGGGTAAGGAATTTTAACGGGTAGGTGTCCGGAATTATTGATCTCTACATTCACATCTAGTTACAAAAGGGAATTTTCACCAGCTATGTTATTTGATACATACAAAACAATGCATTAATTATAAGGTTTTTCTATAAGGGCTTGTTCCAAAACAAAACAAAAACATGTATTTTGCCATCGGATAGTGTTAATCATCAATAGTTATAAACAATTTTGACAAGACGTTTCATTTCTGCCATCACCACTGAGCAGAATGGGTTATACACCACAATACTACTTGGTCTTGATAACATGAGGAGTAAGCTATCGGATAGATTTGGGTAATCTGTTGGTATTACTGTATACAATTTCTAACGTGGCAAGGGTCAGGGAACAGCAGAAGTGAACATGCTGATTTCATCTCCACCCGTTAAGCTTTCAAACGCACTATGTGATCAGGGGCCCGTTTCACAAAGCAATCTTTGGCTACGTTCAACGTAAATACCACAGCGACCAGTACTGGAGGCATTGTGTTGTCATGGTACATGTAGTTACGTTCAACGTTCATGTAAGCTAAGATCGCTTTGTGAAATGGACCCCTGGGTTTTGAGGTGCTAGGTGTACTGGCTGTAATGGAGATCACAGGGTGGTTTTGACACCGTTTCTTCCCGATTTTCAACCAAATACTTGCTATATTTTATGCCTGAGCACTTGACATGTGTGATGTGAAGTATGCATGGCTATGGCCTTGATGACAACTAACACAACTATAAATTATCTGTGTTGCCATAAATATGTTCCCACAGACATTTTGAAGGGGGCTATCTTTGTGGTAGAGAATTAGTCATTTTGTTTAGTCCTCCATTCTCTGGCTCTTACATAACTTAACTTAACTTAACTTAAAATAATATTCCCCCACAAACCTCAAACTTGGAATGTAACATCCTCCTGTACTCTTGCATTTCCTCGAATCTCAGTCAACTATATGTCAACCAGGACGGTATTTATACACTATGTACACATGTATTGTAAACAGAGTAACTTAATAAAAAGATAAAACCGGACCAATCACTGTATCTTTCTCTTATTAAGATGATGGATGGTGTCATTCTGCCAATTTCCAGGTGACAAAATGGCCGCTATTCATTTTTTAGGAATTATTCACAAAAAGTTTTCAAGACCTTAACCTGCAGATACTCTTTAACAATCTTTATTGATTTTCTGGGAAATCTGCTATTGTCATTCACCATTGGTGATAAAATGTCAACAAAAAAACACAGATTTTTCTGACAATCCCAGTTTGATGTGTCTCAATTTCAACTGCAGTGATTGCATAATCTTAATGCCACTGCAATCAGCATTTCCAATAACCCAATCTTCCATCATGTCTACAATTTGAAAGACAGGAATTTGCCCTCCGGCTTTTCATCCGTCAATTGTAGAATTGTACTCATTTTAAATCGATGAATTTTTCACAGTTGATCTATTGCACAATTGCCAACCGTTATATTTTCTTTTTTATGTATTTTAATCAACATGAAGCTTGATGAAGTTTTGTCTGCGTAGATGCGATGATTCTTCCAGATAATATTTTGTGTCATTGCGAATTGACCTGCATTTAACCTGTTCTACATTTTCGGTAAATGAATTACCAAGTCTGATTGTTTAAACTACAGCGTATTTGCCAGACTATTATCTGCCTTGACTAGAAATTGGTCATAAAGCTGCCCTTTATTTAAGCAATTTATCGTCTATATATCTCTAACGCAAAGGTTTGCCATAACTCCATAGTTTATTAACTATTTACATGCCGCAACCGCTACTTTTTCCACAGTGGTTTGAATAGTGTAAGATTTCAATACTACGGTCAGCCCTGTGCTTTCCTGTTTCTCTATATATTTTTTTATGCTGTCTCGATTAGCAAAAAAAAAAACAACTTACAAAAAAAAAGTAACTTGATGAGATAAGGATTCACACCATGTTTTAAAATTATCTACATGATGACACAGTATGAATTCCCAAGGAAGTGTTCTCCAATGTCACAAAAGAATAAAATATATTTGAATAGTTTGTGTTGCACAACATTTTGTGTGGGTTAATCGTTTGCAATTGATAGCTGCAACAAATTTTTTGTATCGTTTGGCAATCTTTTAAATCCAAATGCATCATATTTAATCACTTTATGTACTTTTGAGAAAGAAAAAAAAACCCTAATGTTATTAAGATGTCAGGTTAAGGACAAATCAGTCGGCCATTCGTCTAAAAAACCACATCTCTGTAAATGTCAGACAATTAAGATGAATTGGCTAGTGTTTCCCTTCTGTTAGCTCTGGTAGTTAGCAACACAGGCGTTCAAAGTGATGTGAAATAACGCTTTCCACTGCAGGATATTAACAGACAAAGGTGCATGCATGCCCTGGTGCTCTCTAAGCTAAGGGGCATCAAGAAGCTGATTTGCCAGTGGAGTCCTGGGACCCGTTTCACAAATCGATCTTAGGTTACGTTCAACGTAAATACCATAGCGACCAGTAATGGGGGCATTGTGTTGTCATGGTAGTTACGTTCAACGTAAGCTAAGATCACTTTGTGAAACGGACCCCTGTTTTTTTTCATGTGATGTCCTTTATTGATGGTGTCATAGAGGGTAGTTTCCGTCACCAATTGTGCTGGCAAGCCATCATATGAGTTAAATAACCTTAAGTGTGGCTTTAAACTCCCAATCAAACAAAGAACAGACAAGGTATTAAAGGGTTTAAATTCATTCAATAGACAGAAAATATAGTGTCATGTGACCCAGCAGGATGTATGTATACTATTAAATCTGCTTGCATACAAGTTTGTGGAGTTTCATGTATGAAAGGCCAGGTGTAATTCACTGTTCTAATTCGTTCAAGTTTCAATTTTGTAAATCTTCCAGGAGCAAGAAATAACAAGTACTAATAAAAAACATGTATTTTGTGCTGCAATTAGGTTTGCCAATGCTTAACGACCGTGGAAAAGCACAAGCATTCCTTCAAAATGCAGATTCATAACTTCTCTGTTAAAGTGCATACAATTGGAAGAAAGGATACATTATGTTGCTTGAAGTGCCTGTTGGTCAGCCATCAATATTTTAACATTTGTCACGGAAAGTTGCTTAACATTTCCGAAGCTGAGACCACTATTCCCCAATGTTCAACTTAAAATAGAACACACTGCTCATCTGATTCACACATAGACTGGTAATTTGTTCAATCATCATATTGCGGGTGGTTGGGAGCCTACAGGAAGCCAATTTGTTGTGATGTCCTGTAAGTGTATTGTGACGTCTTCTGTGTTGCCATCGTCGTTTTTTGGTGGTTTCCTTAAACGATTGAGCTGGTACGCCGCCATATAAGTGAAATAACCTTAAGTACAGTGTAAAACACTAATTAAACAAACAAATTTAAGGCTTAAAGTAAATTTTGCTATGTGATATTTATAGAATGCTGAAGTTGGCAAGCTGTTGGAGTTCTCTGAACCCCTTGTTTTAATGTGCCACAGAAAACCGCTAAAATCGGGGACAAGTACATGTAGAGTAAACTTATAGAGCTTTAGTTTCTTCAATTTGACAGTTTGAAATTGCAGATTCATAACTTCCCTGTTCATGTGCATACAAACAGAAACAAGGATATCTTATGTTGCTTCAAGTGCCATCAATTTTTTAAAAAATCTACCACAGAAAGTCGCTAAACATTTGAGACCACTTTCACCCAATGTTTGACTAAAAAGAGAAAACACCGCCCATCTGATTCACACAAAGACTGCTAATTTGTTCAAACATTATAGTTTTTAAAAACAGCATTTTGTAAAAGCCGTATTGGCATTCCAGGCACAATCAGGAGTGAGTAAAACTCTTATTTTTACACAGAACCAACCCTTTTTTGGTTCAATGCCCTGAAATATGATCCTTTAAGGCAAAAATACTTTCTTTTAATGAGCATTGCACTTTTTATTTTTGAAACTCTAAAATCAATATTTTCAAAATTCAGCCTCTACTTGAGAAAAAGTCAAACATTACGTTTTTTTTTCCTTCTAAAGATTGATGTTGTTTTTTTTTATTGTTTTGTTTCTCTTTATTACAAAAAAGATATTTAAATACACTTTAAACATCAAACCATATCTTTTTTGAGTGGCTTTAAGAAGCTGATAGATACATGTATAGAACACAGACACATTGTTATGGATTAAAACTTCTAGGTTTATTAGCACCCACGTTTCGGTCTAGATCCTAATACTGATCATATGCTTGATAACGGTCTTAGGATCTAGACCGAAATGTCGCGTGCTTATAAACCTAGAAGTTTTAATCCATAACAATGTTTCTATGTTCTTAACCATTTCTTTTTGAGAATTGTATTAAGTAGATGGCTATTTTATATTCTTAAGCTCTCAACAAAAAAGTTAAAAGATAAGAATTGCTCTAGTCTCACGCCTGCAAACATTTAAGTCATGTCAGTTTTGGAAGATTTGGAAGATAATTGCGATTAAATTTAAGAATTTTACATTTAAACACAGAACATCAACGGCATCACAAAATGTTCAGGAAGTCATCAGTTATTCTGTCCTGGAAATGGTTTTGGCCAAAAAAGAAAGTTAACTCTTTCTAAACCATGGTTGGCAAGAGCTTTAGTTGCCCTGGTGCTCTATGAACTCTAAGGAGCATCAGGAAGCCGATTTATTGTGATGTCTTGGTTTTTGTCCTGTGGTGTCTTGTGTTGTTAAGGGTGGTTTCCTTCACCCATTGGGCTGGCATGCCATCATCATGAGTGAAATTACTTTAAGTACGACATAAAACCTCAATCAAACAAACAATCTAGACCATGACAACAGTTTTCTTGTTCAGGATGGTTTGGATTTTTTTTTGGTAATATTACTTTAGTGCCATTTTCCAATTTCTCTTATGAAACAAGTCAGTGAATTTTCATTTCCAAAACTCCAAAGCGAATCAATGAGGCAAAATGGCACAATTAGATTGACACTAATGCACAGTCAAGTGTTAACATTCTGAGATTTCTATATTTCAGTTGATCAGTGAGAAAGTAATAGTTTAAAAAGTATGGGAAAAATTAGTTTCGGATACATTTTTGTTGTTGAGGAGAAAAGTTTGATGTTTAAGGTTCCTATTTCACTGCTGCATGTCTTTGATTTTTTTCTACTCAGAAAATGACACGATGACATGCCAGAAATCTTTCATAACTTTATGCACAAATTGTCATGAAAAAAAAATCATATAGTTCTGCTAAAAGCAAAAAATTTAATATTTAAAAACTTTCTTTTGTGACATTCAAGGATTACAAGTTCTTTCCAATTAATGTGTGAGAAAAGCGTGTCAAGATTGCTGACAACAAGAATTAAAAAAAAGATCACATCAACATTGGCAGCATAAGAGTCTCTAGCTCTGGTGTGTTTTTTTTTAATCCCTTAACAAAAAAAGTCATCCATTTTGATCCGAATACAAAGCATGTTGATTGACAGCATTTTCAAGTTAGTTTTTATAAAAGATAAAAATGTTGACATGAATGCTAAGTAAGGACTGTGGTTAAGAATTGTTTTGTGTGCAGCAGTTTTGAAGATTACAAAAAAAAAAAACGTCAATTTTTTTGACATGGAGATTTGATATATTCTTCCGTTGTGAAGTTGTGAAGTTTATATGGTTATTTTATATGGTTGTCCTTGCATCTTAAAACGTGAAATAAAAACTTTAAAAATATAACAACCTCATCTTATATCTGCAGAATGAAATATTCTTCACATGTTCACCTGGTTTTCACCTGCTAGGCTGCATATAAGTGAAGTAAAACCTGTTAGGCTGCATATAAGTGAAGTAACACCTGTTAGGCTGCATATAAGTGAAGTAACACCTGTTAGGCTGCATATAAGTGAAGTAACACCTGTTAGGCTGACAGGCTGCATTTAAATGAAGTAAACCTAAGTACTGGGTTAAACCCCAAACAAACAAGCCTTGTCTTCCACATCTCCTAAATGGAACAAGATTTTGATGTGACTTTTACAAAATGAAATACTACCATCATGCTCTCCTTTATTGAGCTATTGCTATTTGCTTTCTGTTTGAAAAAGAGTTTTGACTTGATTTGAGTAGATATTCTGATCACGTTCATGTAACCGATAAATTATCCCTGTGTGTATTCTGTATTGTCTTAACTTCTTCAAGACTTGAACAGAGACCAGGTTAATGTAATTCTAAATTGAGATTTTGGGGAAAAATTTTCATTTTCTTTATCAGAACGATTCCCTGAAGTCTCTTTCTAAAAAAGAAAACTTTAAATTTATTATATTCGACATCAATTTTATGTCTTGGCTGCTGAAATATTTAAACAGTTCTAATAGAAATTCATTCAACGGCGTTTGAGGAAATAGCCTTTTCTGCAGAAATTTGCTACAAATTATTCCTTTAAAGGAAGATAAACTAGTCCCAGATTAAAGCAAATGAAAACGTATGAACATAGCCTGCATTTAAGATGACTTGAGGATGTGCTTGGATATATGTGAATTTGTGTCCAATATATTCGGCTGTCAATTTGTTTCTTTTTTCTAACTCGATCACAATTACAATGCTATCTACTTAAGGTTACATAATGAGAATGCTATCATAGGCGACTTCTACATGATGGAAAAATTACATCAGGCCCCATCATGAGGAAAGATGAGTGATATATTTTCAGTAGTAGTTCAGACATTTTTACAACTTTTCAACACCATGAAAATTGATCTGCTCAACTCTGGCTTATTTAGTTTAGGAAAATGATATCAGTAGTTATTATGAATGTTTGTCTGAAAACATGACCAATAAATTAGGAATAGGTTCACACATCATTTCTACAGACCCAAAGCTAAAAACATTAAAACTGACCCGTTTTACATTTTACTTTCTTCGCCATTAATACGTGATGTTTTCTACAAGATAATTTCTCGGAAAAGAAAGCCTAATGATGTAATGAAACAATCAATTTATGGCTCTGTTCTCATCGTTTTGTTCCTTATTCTGGCAAATTTACGATGGCATGATGCAGATTAAGTTGAAGATAGAAGAAAACTAACAATGGTTCAGGAGCAGAAGAATGAATAAAATATTTACGCTAATGCCGTGTAAGATGAGCAAAATACTTAAGTTACCCCCTGCATGTCTGTAGGGACTATTTTATAGCGATATAGATCACCTAAATTAGATTTTTTAGCTCTAATTACCACATGACATTTCAAGATGCACATAGAGCCCAGTATAATTCACCATTAATCTAATCAGCTATCTGTATTCTCTTGGGATGGGAAGAGTTGCTTCCCTTTGTTAAATTCTGGTAAGACTATTGTAGACCCTTGGTACTGGCTTCTACTTCAGTATTAATGGACTCTTGTTCAATGCAAATCTTTATATTAAGAAGATTTAAACAGTTTATATTAGCACCTTAATAATATAACTTTTACTGTTTAGTGGTGATTTGTATGAAATAACCCTACAACATTTTTGCTATTTGTTGTTAAAATACGTAAAGTTTAAAGAAAGTCGGAAAAACAATAGAAAAAAGAAATGTACAAAGTCATTAGGGTCTTGCAAACTATGTTATTGATCTCTTCTTCTGAAATTGTTTGTTCTTGTTACTCATTATGAGGTTGTTACTGGAGACTTTCGGTGTTTGTTTCATTTAACCATTCAACAGACACCTTGTCTATCCAATTAGAAAACTTTTGCTCTTGCGAATTCTTGTTTTTAACATAACCTTCTAAACCACTTAATGTCATTGTTCTTGAATTTCACGAATAAGGCAAGGTGGTTAACCAGTATAGGTGGTCGGCATTTACAGCTCCCGTTTTTTTTTACTCTGAAGTGGTCTCAGATGTCATCATTTTTTGAACTTTTATCTGTTGAAGCTCAGAAAGCTCCAAAAACAGTGTCTGTTAGTGATCTTTTTCTGCAAATGACAAATA
>JAVFBZ010183952.1:0-15113 GCA_032466195.1 Katharina tunicata
GTCAGCAACCGGGAAGAGTTTCACACACTTTAGTGTGATAAAATGATGCGGTAAAACCTAATAAGTCCAAATATGGGTCTAACTAAATTTTGACCAAAATTCGACTTACTAGGTTTTTCCAGATCACAGGAGATATACAGGTGCAGTTTAACCTCCCGGCGATTGACATTTGTTGTTTGCAAAAACCATCTGTATAATCAATGTAGACCCTTAGTTTTTTTTGTAATGGCATGATCGTCCTTTCCTGCCAACCTAACATATCTATGAAATATTAAGCAGTACTTTTATACACTTTTCTAGGGTTCTGCCAAATAAAATAGTTGTCGATGTAGTGTAAGTTTAAACAGATAAAGTTAAATTAACTGATCATTCAAGAAATTTACATTTAACCGAATGGTCTTTTTGATATGCTGATTGTCGCAGAGGACAGCGATGATATGTGTGGTTCTAAATAGAAGTTACCAACCTGCATAAAAAAACGTCAGATACATGTACAACCTCACTTCATGCAAATCATCATTATTTTACTGACCCCACGTGGAGCATGTCTCTTCATATAGTCAAGTCTGGTTACCCAATGGATCACTTCCCTTTTATACTTGGGATGAACAGGTAGATTTTAACAATTTCCGTGTTATGTGAACAGGACTCAGCAGTCCAGCGCTCAACCAATTAAGCCACGGCGCTGGCCCTTGTAAGCTGTGATATCGTGTTAATTATCATAATTACTAGATAGTCATGCTCTGTTACACTTAAATCGCTGTACTCTAGGCCACGTCATGATTATTTTACCAATTCGTCATCCGTTATGAACGAAAAGTGATTATTATTTATTTGTTTGATTGGGGTTTTACGGCGTACTCAAAGTTATTTTGCTTATATGACGGCGTGCCAGACCCATCGGTAAAGGAAACCACTTTTGACGCTGGCAATATGCAAGGCAGAACAAAACTTTAACATAACATAAACAGGGCACCACAATAAATCTGCATCCTGTGAACCTTAGCATGAAGAGCACCAGGGCACAGGAGGGTTCCACCCATCCACCTGTTAATTATTTGTTAAACATAAATATAAGATATCATCTTAAAATTTGGTCTTGTAACAAAACACATCAAAACAGCAATCCTGTTATATCTTTCTAATATATATGAAAAGAGCTCATATCCACTCATGTTAACAATTGTATATGTACATATGTGTCACATACTGGCTATACCACAATTCAAAAGTGAACAAAACTCATTCGTGTTTTCACGAGTATTGATGACATTCTTATTTTATTAAATTAGATTACCTGTCTGTGTGGCCTGTCGCAGACGTACAACTATGGATCAAACATGGTGCCAAAATAAAAAAAATCGTTCCAGGAAACTGCAGCTAAAGCTTCACTTGTTTGCCAAAAGTTTCTCATTTATATTTTGTTCGTAGTTTTCATTAAATCTCCCGAAAATACAACAATAAACAAGTCAAGTCTTATTGGATGCACGACGATTAGGAATAATTAATGGAGTGTAACTCTGGTGGATATAATTGTGACATTTCTATGATTTTTGTCCAGCTTAAACTGCAATAGTAATAATGACAGAGAAATTTATCACCAGTCCATTCAGATTTGCCATAATTGCACTACTGGGAATTAGATATCTGACGATAGGGGCAAGTGTCTCAGATTTATTGTTTTTAACACAGAAAGCATTGAATGCAATTTTCCTTGTATTGGCTTTAACTTGGTTTGCTTATTTTCTCACTCGGCACTGCGAGCAATAAATAAACGTTAGTGTCGGCGAATCTTGAAACAAAAAGCACTATGCAACTTGAATGCAGTGACTTTATTATTTCATTAACTTTCAAGTTAAATGGCGCGCCGTGACTCTGTTGGCTTAGTGTTGGATTTCGAGTCCGCTTATCTCTACCCGGAATAGGTTCGAAGATTTCCGGTGGTCGCTGGGATCGTGGGGTGTTTTTTGCGCGAATCCTACCAGTTTTCAACCATACCCTTGCAACACAAAGTCGTATTGTAAGTGAAATAACCTTGAGTATGACATTAAACACAAATCAAATCAATTATACTTCGACCGATTTAATCTATGAATTGGTGTTTAAATTAAGACATCGCAATAGAACTACTTAGCCTAGCGAAACGACACCACATCGACACACGGTTAATAATTCAAGATCGGATCGATAGGTATTTGTAATAGTCCCTTTTGAATTGTCATTATTGTTATTAAGCAGCCATGTTAGATTCGGTTCGCCTTTAATTACAGCTGTCAGTTGCTGTCCTTATGTAAGTGGAATGACGACAATGAGGTTCAATATATCTGGAAATAAAACGTCCACGTTCCTTTTATTGACATCCATGGATATGTGAACAAAATATTGAAATTAGTAGAATTGTGTTCAATTTCAAAATATGTTGTTGTTTTTTTCACGCAATTACTCGCTTAAATAATTTCATCCTGTGGCACATCGATGTTAGGAAGCCTGCTTTCCGATTTAAACAAACAGTGCAAATAAATTAATTGATATAGGTCACCTGTGTTAACGTTTTGGTATAGAAAACACATATTTTTTACTCATTGTTCTTTTATAATACGAACTCGTTCTTTACTTTGTTATTTATAAAGAGACTCGTTATAGAGACAGATTTCTGAGTAGTACATATACATTCTGGAATAAGGACTCGAGTAGTATGACTTTTACGCATATGAAAGGAGAAAGAAGATTCATGTCAAATGTATTCAATATTAGCGTATTTGTTGATGTTTTCTTGTATATAATTATCGTCGAACATTGGTCAAGGGTTTGAGTCTATAATGATATATAGCAAAACAATAATTGGAAAAAGGAGGTATAGTATTGCTCCTGTTACCCTTTCTTGATGAATGCTGGTAGTTCATATTGTTTTAAAATCAATATACACAATTTAATTAATGTTATAGTTATGTCTTTACAAAAGAAAGTTCATGTGTAACCATTTATAAAGCTATCCCTGCGATACTGATAAAACGCATATATTTTAGTTCAAATATACAAATAATACAGCTCCTGTTTACTTGAAACTTAGATAGATTGAGTAAAGAGAAGTTACACACATCACCCGAATGTAGCTTTTGTGTTTTGTTTAAAAGTTAAAATATGCTGACTTTTCATTTGTCCCTGGCGTTGGGATAGCGTTTTCAGAAACCGACCAAACTTGCAGGGAGAAATTAAAGAAAATGGATTTTTGAATTCTACCAACAGTATATTTGTATGCTACTGGAAACATTGAGTTATAGTATGAAATTTTGTGCCAGAGTATTTTTCAGTTCACATGATCATTGTAGATTATGCATCACTGTAGGAAGAAACTACAGCCCAACTTCCTATAATCGCTGGAACACAGTCTTAACAAATCTGCATTGAAACTCAGTGGCTATTCATGGCATTACTAGAATGCGTCTGTCAAATTAATCAGTCCTCTTTTTTTCAACAGCATGGCGATTATTCTTCGGTTAACAATATTACCGATACGGCAAATTGTCTCTCTTTAGCTATCGTGATACCGTGGTATTGAATTAATTGAAATAGATGAGGTTTTCAGCACGTCTTGGAACATAGTCCTTAAAATGGATTTTTTCTCCATTAAGATAACAATCAAAGACGTATTAGAAATTGACGAAAAAAGAAATATTGATACGTCTGCGTCGTGATAGATGGTTAATCTCGTAGGAGTAGGATCATTGGAATCAAGATCATTCGTGTGATATTCCTACATGTATTTATAAAAGACTGAAACAGAAAGCCGGGTTAAAAGAAAATATAACGGCAATTAAATAGACTGTGTAATGTTCTCTTTATTGTCCCAGTTCTCCATCTATTATCAATTTAGAGCATGAATATCGCTGACCATAAGGTTCAGTAGAGTTTCACAAATTTATTTGATTGGTGTTTTACGCGCCATTATCAATGTTAAAACGCTCATATGCAATCGGTGTAGGTATCTGAAAGAATGTAAGTATGTGGATGAAAGCCGACAGGGCTCAAATTGGTTTACTTGGGGTGATGATTCCAACATGCATAATGAAACTTAACTCAGTGTGTTATATTCAATTCATGGTACAACGGGCTACATACAGTTCAAGGATAGCACACCAGTGTGACGTGCAATAGCCAATGAGAGCTAAGTGCCTAGGTTATTTATTTCTCAACAAACTAACCAATATTTTTTCACGAAGCCTGAAGCGGTAACTGCTATAAGGTTATGAAAGGTGCAAACACTTTCCAGATAACTCGAGGTACATGTAGGAATTCGCTTTGTTACTTGGCTAAAATTACCACTCGCTCACATAAGACAACTATAAATGTGTTATAGCTGGACAGACCGGCAGCCAGTAAGTGCTGGAATGATTTGAGCTGGTACATGTATATCAGTAAATGAGGTACGGGACCTGTGGATATATTTATAAGCCGTTGGTCGTCCTTGAAATAAACAATAAACAGATGCTGTAATCACCTGCTCTTGTCGTTGGACAGGTATATCTATCTCTGTGATGATCACCAGAAATTGGAGTATAGTGTACCAGACCAAGGCATATATTATCATTACATGATGGTTTACTGCTTAACATTTTATTCTAAATTGCCAAATGAGGTAACTTGGAATCGTGGATTCTAAAGCACCAATGCAACCAAAATACCTTCACACGTCTATTGGCTTGGGACTGTTTTATGATCTCTTTGAATAATGAAAACCAGAGCAGTGTATGTAAACTCCAAAATACAACAAAAGGAACAGCGTGTAGCAACATGAGTGTCGTTAAAACAACAACAACATACATGCATATGTTACCACTCGATTGTATGCCATTATCAAAATAAACTGGATTAAAATTGTGCATTCCAGAAACAAAACATTTGTAACAATTATATATAGTTTGTTGAAAAATGAGTGTCTGGTTGAAAACTGGGTTCCAATTTTAATGGAATTGTCAAACAATTTCGGACTTGGTTATGTTTGCATTCTTAATATGTTGGAAACACCAATGTTTTTTTTTCTCCTGTAAAACAAATTTTAAATGATTGTTTTAAACAAGAATGGAAATCTCGTTAAAAAACGATTCTAGAAGAGGATTGTCTTTTTTTTTTTAAATATTAGATTTTGGATTAGATGCTTCAGAGCGGCAATGACCCTATTACGTTTATCATCTCAAATGGTATCTATAGAAACGGCCGGTGGAATAAACCACAACAATTCGATCTTAAGAAGCGAATATGTCAGCGTTGTCAATGTTTAGAAGATGGATACCACTTTATGTTAATATGCCCTATACAAATACAGGTATATGCTGAATTACAATCAATCTTTATTCCTAGTTATTACCTCACCTCCACTATTAGACACAGATTCAGAATAACCACTTATGGGCTTAAATGTCCGTTATTAGGATACTGGTAATATTTGCTTACAACTAAGGAAACGATATATTTGGCTATAAGGAGTTTCAGCGTAAGAATATTGTACTGCCCTGGGCAAGATATCCCTTATGTCTAGCACAAAGTTGAAAATACCTTTTTCAAAGAATGAGTTCAACATTACAATATATCTAATATATTTCATGTGAATCCCGTCTGTTACAATTTGAATATACTTTCTTTGTCTTATTTCGATTTAATAACTTTCCTCAAAATTTAACGGAACAATATGCAAGATACCTACACAGAGTTGTTCATCAAATGCTGTTGTATACAACCTTAATCTACTTCTTTGTCACATGATCAGAACGTGTGACAATGAATTTTCCAGTTCAATTTTATCAAGTGGCCTAAATTTTCAGACACAATAAAGCAACAGTATGTTTAAATCCATTGGAAAATTCAATTGGAATTTTACTAATGCAGACAACAATACTCAGATATTTTTTCTCTTATTTTCGAAAAGCATATTTAAGTACATTAAGTCTGTAAACGATTTTACATGATTCGTTATGATGAAAGTTGTGTGCCGTGCATATCGATTTAACTTACACATCTACTTCAATAACACGATTAGATTCTATGATCGTAATCAATATCGACTGCATGTATATGCTGGCTTATGTCAAAATCCATAACAATAAATGTCTAGACTGACCTGTTTTTCCTATGCATTGTTATTTTCCATGATATGAAAGTGGTCTATGGGCTCTACAATAATCTAATAATCGGATGAACTCCGGGCTTTTTGTATTAGAGTCCTTCCTGACATGTCCTACTTTATGTGATTAGCTGCTGTAGTTAGGGGACTTGTTAAAGGCTGTCACAGCTGAGATTGGTTTAGGACAGAGAAAATGGGTTCACACTTTCCCTCATAATTCTACACCCTTGCTAATAATGACACTGATATTTTGTTTGGTATCAGCTGGCAAGTACTGGAAATACTGGAATATACTGTACATCTCACCATCACTCCATTAATTGTTCGCATGTCATTGGACTCTAACCTCCATACATGTGCATGGCACTAAGTATTGTAAGTACATTTATATGTATGTTAAAAGAATGTTTCGCATTTTAGTATTCGTAATTGTTGTACTGTTTAGGTTATTTCCTTAAAAGAATCGGCTGAAGATAGCCTTACAGGGGTATTACCAAGGAAACTGATAAAAAGGAAGTCAAATTGATATGAATACTATATTTTGTCAATATCATGCTGTTATCAGTTCGGCAAAAATGCGTAATATGGTATGAATGTTGAACATATACCTTTGTAAACATCCATTTTCACCGTCTCTATTATTATCTAGGACTCAAAACTGTTTACTTATTTCGGATAAGATAGCTAAATCCGTGTATGTCAATCCATATGTTAATCAGCTGTTCATGCCTCCAATTGGTTTCTGTTGACCGAATTTTCAAACCAGTTTACCATACTTTTCAAATGGAGAGGGATGTTTCCAACTTGCAAATGAAACTTAACTCTGCGTGCTGTCAATTTATCTTTATCACACAACGTGCTATGTATTGAAGGGAAAGCCATAGCACACCATGGTAAAATTTTAACACGAAATAGCCAATGAGATTTTAGTGCCTTAGCAAACCAACCAATAATTTCGCACATAGCCGGAAGCGACAATTTGATGGTATATCCATTTGGTTATGAATGCTGTAATAACTTTCTAGATACCTCGACGGGGGAATTCACCTTGTTACCAGACTCACTGTAAGCTCTCTAATACAACTAAAAAGTGTTATGACTGGACAGTTAGCTACCGGGGAGACCAGCAGCCATTAAACTCTGACAAGATTTAAGTTGGCATGCCAGATAATGATAACTATTTGTTTTTTGGTAATAACCATTACACGGTTGTTTTCTGATATTTCCCAGTCGAAAGTCAGAAATCATTATAAACTTTCAAATGAAGCCAACAGTTTGTATACAACATCCCAGTAAATGTCATTTTCTTAAGTCACCAATTCCTTATATTTCTTTACTGATTTTAAACATTTATATAGGATTTTTTCCATATTTATATGATTTATCTCAATTGACATTTTATTAACTTTATCTTGTAACTGTTGTTTAATGTTTTTTTGTTATCAGACCTGTAAGTGTAACAATAATTTTAAAAGTCCGTTGAAATCTGTGCTGTTTTAAACGGTATCTGTCTATATCTTAATTCCTACTTTAAATGCAAATATTAGCTAATTTAACTTTCTTTACTAATTTTAAACATTTATATAGGTCTTTTTCCATATTTATGATTTATCTCAATTGACATTTTATTAATTTTATCTTGTAAGTGTTATTTAATGTTTTTTGTTATTAGACCTGTTAGTGGGCCTCTGTGCCTGTTGGATTCTGAAATAAATACAATACAATTCTGAAATAAAATACAATACAATATCATTCAGGTGCTTTCCACTGTTTCTCTACAATTCTTCATTGCACGATTTATGAGACTTATTAAACGTTGCATTTACTTTTACAATAACTTTTCTGCAAATTGCTAGAAAAACTGTTTCCACGGTGTTGCCAAACTGCCAGGAATTAACAAATTTAACGAAAGCAATTAAGTTGATTAACTTTTAAAAAGCATACAGTTATAATTAAATTGTATACGTAAATTGCATTTCAACGACATTTCAGTTCACATTTATCGCTTTATGTATGTATAAGCACGACCTAGCGCATGACAATGCCGGCATTCTTTATAAACGTAGGCTAGACGATTGCTTCCTCCTTTTTCCAAACTAAAACGCAATGTTTAGTCGCCATTTAACATTAATTATTTTCTCGTGTGAATGTTACCTATAAATTAATTGGATACCAAACGTAGAAAGAACTTTACACAAATATCGTCTTAAAACACGACGAAGCGTGACCCTGTAATTTTGCAGTGAGAAACTGCAGGGCAAAAGTGGCCATTATTATCAGACAGCTGATCACACAATCAATGCCAAACGAGAGCAGCATTGCCTATCTACAGACAGGAAGAATACATTTTGAATTAAGCGTTATATTTTAGTCTGGTGTTCTCTCCGATATAAGCTGTGTTGGGGATTATAAACTCCAGTGCTTTGAACATCAATTCCTCATTAGTTCATTTACATATTGAAAACATATTCCATTTGTTACAAATGCAGCGGATACCGACTGATTTGAACTTCGGTATCATCACCCACTTGCAGGAATCGTGTGTATCACAATTTACATATTGATTAACACTGGCTGATTAATCTTTTTTCTAGCCAGCAACACGTTTTTGGTTGAGAAGGAAAAGACTTGTGATGGTGCTATTATTAGGTCAATGTATATACGTTGTACCGTTATACCGCATGTATAATTATGACAAAATGTTATATATTGACATCAATGTCATCTTATGGGGTTCCGCCATAACTAAAGCTTAAAATATCTTCCAGGCAGCGTTGAATCGTACAATACCCTGTGTACTGAAAGTTTATCAAATTATCGCACTCATCCGAAAATGATAAGTGTCCAGTTTTATATCACTGTTCTATATGTCAAGATTGTTTTTATCTTAAAAAATATGCGTGTATCTACATGATTTTTTGCACAGTGAAATATTTGCTATCATAAATGAATATCATGAACATGTCCAAGAACAACTTTCGAAAATTATCTATCTTAACATGGAAATCTCCAATACATTCAGAATTTATGTTTATTTGTTGCTGATATGAGAATTTGTTAAAGTGAAGAGTGAAAACCCTTTGAATGAACCATCCTGTTGTCAAACATAGACTTTTGATATTTCTCAGTAATTTGGCGTTTTAGGTAATAAGTGAAAGACATCTGTATCGAGAGTATGGGACTATGTGTGAAAGAATTCAGTTTATTATTTTCCAGAGCATGAACCGGATGTGTGCTTGGTAAGCTGTTAATCCAGTTGGTTTGTTGTTGTTTCAGTAAATGCATCCATTTTGGACAACAATGATAAACTAGACGATTTGCTTATTCCCGAGGACAACCAAGGTTTACAACATGACGCCTATGGGCCTGGCGTGTTGGTTAATATGAACCACTGAGTTGCCTTACGAACCCGGCTAACTTAGCTGTGGTCGCAATTACAGTTGTCGACTATACACCATTTTTCATCGAGAGTGCCAATCTTATTAGTTCAGCCGGACCACACACCCGTTTCTTCGATTAAACAATTAACTCATTCAATAACGTCCTGAGTGGATGTGTGATCTTCAAGAAAGATTAAGGTCTTTATTAAACATCCCAGGCAATGGTTATGTACCAAGCCCCAAAACCACATCACATTCTCACATCAGCCATAAATCGTGAGTCATTATTGTATTGTCAATATTGTGTACACTTTTTTCTATACTTTGTCTGCTCTATCTGCTAAAGTGTTGTGTAGATCTGGGCAAATATTTGGTAGAAAGTTAGACGCAATGTTGGAGAAATGCAACGTCTAAATTATATTTTGGTGGATCGGGCGTCAAGAAGTTGTACCCTCATCGATAAAAAAAAAACTTGTCTCTAGACATATATGTTGTCACATATTTTCCCATTTTTGCAGTTATTTCAATAAAGAAAGGTTTCTCTATATATGCTTATTAATTGTAAATAAGGCGCAAAAAATTCCAGGATCCCAAAGACTTACTTTAAAAACCATGCAATAAATTGCACATACAATACACATGACTATGCCTCAGAATGAGCTTAATAACTTTTGCATGAACTAAAACGCATCAAAGCATCTCCACAGCAAAAACTACCATGACAATAATGCATTGAATCATGTTTATATCTTACAAAGATAATGGCATGAGACAATGTGCGAATTATCGAACTATTTTCAGCTTGTTTCCGTTGTTTTGTTTTTAAAGCGTCATACTTACATGTGTAAGATACGAACCAAACAACTACTTCATATGAAATGAATAATTTCTGGTTTAAAAAAGTTTTTAACTAGAAAGCGAAATAAAAGACTGTCAAAGCACCAGACGGAATATTAACTTGAAAAACAAATGTGCGCTGCTTAACATGTTTTATGTTTTGACAAGATAAGTGAAATGATTAAGTTAATTAGAGGGGTAAATTGTAATCCATTCCGTCTTGGTTTATCAGTCTACTTTATTAACTAATACTTAACTGCAAGCACGATTGGGGTCATTTTTGTCTGGATCCCGTGGATTTAATGAACCTTGAGGGTATCAAATTGAAAGCTGTTCGTCTTCCTATAGAACACTATAGTACATGTTAATACATACTGCTGTTATGCTGCATGGTTCTATCTTAGAGTTATACAATCTCGTTCATGACAAAAATGTAAATTAATTTTACAACCTGCATATAACAGGTCAACACTTTGAAATATTCAAATCTGAGCCATTTCACTATTTTTTAAACTTTGAAACGTTTTCTTTGCTTCTCAAAACATTTATCAAACTTAAAATCAATTACTGCTCGAAAGTCCGATATTTATGAAATGCATATATGTATTTATAGCTTATAATGAGAGCAGAACTCGTGAGAGAGAGGGTACATTATAAGAGCTCACCTTTAAAAGATATCATTGTACAACTCTAACCTGAGCGATTCTGGTTGTCATATTATCATGATGTCAATAGTATCTTCTGCGATTCCTGTTTTCCTAAAAAAAACCTGCACAACCAAATATTTAGTTTGCACCAGTCACGACAAAATTTAGCCGGTATAAATATAATATGCTTCTAATAACTGAAACTCATTATAACAAACAATTATACTACTATACACTGAAGATACACTTATTGGGGATAATTGGGAAATATGAGTAACGGTTATTCCACCGCCCAACGACACATTTGGTTTGGACAGAAGGTCCTCAAGAACACTTTACATTTCTTGAGCTGAATAATTTGTATCATTAAATGGTTGAACATGTTTGGTTCAAGAACCGAGTTCCTAGTTCCTACCCATCTTATTGTTCTTTGTCTTAGGTGAGGGGGCAGAGGACGATTTACGTATCGTTTGACGAGGTCCGATGTTTGATACCACGCCGTAGAACGTCGCTAGTAGGGCTTCAAACCTGGACGATTACAGCAACGTAATTGTTGTTGTACTTCAAAGAGACATAAGCATCGAACAAAGGAAGATACAGCTAAAACCAACACTAGCCGAAAGCCCATTTTATGTACTCCATTTTACAAGTCGACATGATGTTATAGAAGAAATATTTGGAGATAGATACATGACCTACATTTCCAACTTAACTGTTTTATTCGGTTTTGGGTCAACAATGCTGTCAAAGGCGATCTACCTGCGAGGCCGTCTAAAACAATCATTCTGCTCCCCGCTCAGATGAAAGCATTCGGATTGTGTTGTGTTGTTTACTCTACAGGAAACGCTGTATTATTTAACACTGACCTAAAGAGCTTTTGCACCAGGCTATATCGTACTATATTTAACTGACGAGTTTTTCTTTTCTCCTTTTAATTCTAATTCTTAAATCATAACTGAAAGCATTCTACTGGGGTGGGGGAGGGGAGCTCAGTTGCTAATCCTTGGTACATTCGTACTGGTTTTAACGCTCGCATACTTAAATATATCAACCAGTCAATCTGAAGAAGTCCATAATGTTTACTGATAAATCTTGCTGTAAATTCCATCTTATCACTAAAGACAATAGCTATATAGATATCCTTGGTTTTTCGAGTGCCTGATTTCAAAACGATCAATAATTATGCTTCCTTTTAGTTCAAGATATTATCAGTATGCTTTATAGTGAAAGGACAGGATTTTTAAATGAATAGTAAAGACGGCGAAACCGAAAATATTGAAATGGTATACAATTTAGTCTGTCAGATTTATTTCTGTGTTATGAAAAGATACACATGTACATAGAATACCATCGTATGACATAACGCATAATGATGCAGTTCTCAATATAGCATCTTTGTTGTAGTGTTACATATACATGCATTTCTAAATGTCCGTGAATTATGAACTCGCACCCGGGAGTAATCTAAATGATGAAACAATTTAAATTATTTTCGGTTAATCCGCAGTGACAATGCTCAGTTTTCTATTGTAGCCCAGAGGTGAGTTTCTGGTAACGCGAATGCAGTGTGTTTTAAATACCACAATAGGGCCATTAATCAGTTCTCGTACGTTACCGCAGTAAAATAAATCAGTCTATATTCTAACGCAATAAACCACCATACAATAATACGATCTCATGGTCTGGTGAATAACTATCGTTTTTCCTCACACAAGACAGCGTAATGGGTTTGTTAGCGGTCAAATACCTAAGCCATTGTAAAGAGACAGTATGACTATTGCGGACAGTAAACTAGCGTTGCCTGTGGGATCTATTCTTAACACTAATAACCCCTCCATCCTTGTACTAGAAAGATGTGTCCAATTTAAGGTAATATATACTGCTGATATAGCTCCATAATACAACGGTATTCTGTTCAAGACCAATTTAAAGGTACATAGAGCACATAATGAACACCACCTTGATTTAAATACGTTTAATGTTTAGGAAAGACGAAAATGACGTAAGCGGTATTAAGTATTAGTCATTCACAAGAAGATAGTGTAATAACATGCAGAGCTTCCAAGTGTAAGTCCTCTCACCAACAAAACAAGGTAGTAATCAAAAAAAAAAGAAGCTTAATTCATAAAAAAAAAAATTCGTAAAAAGAGATTCCCGTTAATAGTGTTTCGCACCTTTCTGAAATCACGCCAAATCATAAATTAAACCAATAAATCTCCAATTAGCTTTGGTCGTTTAATAGTCATCCCACTCATATTTTCCTCTAGATATAAGTAGATATTCCTATATTTATCTTTACTGCAATATTTACTTACTTATTGGTAAGGCCGAATCTTCCAATATATCATGTGAAGATGTCTTGGCGACTTTATGGCGGTGAGGCTTTGTCCGTCATCAAAAGCTCCGGGCATACCTTAAATTCGGAATACACGAAGCGACTCGACTCGACAAGTCAGTTGTCTACAGTTGCGTCACGTCGTTGAGTTGCCTTCACACAGTGCGATTTGTAGCAACGACTTGGGGGGATTCTCCTTCTTTACAGCGCTTTGATTGGTCATCCTTTGTTAGGAAAAACCGCGACCAATCAAAATGTTGATTATACGGGGAATCTCCTAAAGTCGTTACCACACATCGCATCATGTGAATGCAACTTTACATGTATACACAAAATCGGGAGCAGTCTGCGTCAGTTGTCGATGATCGCCAGTTTCTGGCCATGTAAGAAAACAATCAGTCGCGTCAGATCGAGTCGCTGTGTGTATAAACGTTAAGTCGGCAGTCTGTCCCAGTCGCTCAAGAAGTAACCAATTGCGACACAGACTAAAGTCACGTGATCTATTACAGAATGGAAGTGGATCGTAATAAAACGAACAGCACATGCGTCAGTCGTTGACAGTAGCTGGGTATATACAATCCACGTTAGCAATATTGAGTTTAGTTGCTTAGAGTGGCGTCTCTACCCGTATGCCGAGATAATGCTATTCGCAACACTAGATCGCCGTACAATGACCGATTACATCTATATATGAGTAAATCTATTACAGATTAAGCAGGTGATTGGACGGGATCTTAATTTGCCTTGGCGTTCTCCGAACTGTAACTGGGCATGAGGAAGTCGATTTCTAGTGTCGTTGGCGGTGGTTTCCTTCACCTACTGTTCTGGCACGCAGTCATATAAGTAAAACCCTAATCAAACAAACATTAAATAAACTCCAAGACTCGTACGTATGTTTCGCCTAATATTAATAGGTGAAGAACGAAGTTGTGCTTCAACGTGATATTGAGTTAGCAGAAACGCCATTTTGTGACAGTTACATTTATTATGGACTTTTACAAACATACAATTTTAGATTTAACCCTTGCTTCACTTGGCTTGTAGCCAAGACTTCGGTGTAGCCGACCTAGCTCTTTACCCATCAAAGACAATTAAAGTCCACTTGTTATTCATTGCCATCTTCTGTCAGACAGAATCTGTCTTGTTTTTTGCACAACGTGGCTATTATATATCGCTTTATAGCAATGACGAATAAACAATGGCCTCTCATTCGCTATCATGATACAGACGATTTTGTTGCATATGATTGTTACAAATGAATAAAATTCCCATCACCGCTTGGCAGATAGCCCATAAAGAAAGACAAATTTTCTCAATGAAATGCCACTAGCATTGAGTTAGTCTGTATACTCTTTACGGCCTTCCTTTAAGCTACACTGTCAAAAAAGAAACGCATAGGCGAAATATTAATAGAATTATCTCTTTAATACAAAGAGGGATAATTCAGTAATTTTGGAGGGTAACACAGTTAAAGTTGGTACAAGTATGTGGTAATGTTCTTGCTATGGACCGACGGCAGCGGGGGCGTATTCGTCACCGAAAAGCGCCACACGAGGGCGCTGTAGTCAGTACCTTTTGTGGCCACCGAGAGCTGAAATCACTGCGCTACACCTCCCTGGCATACCCTGAATGAGTCTTTGAATCCGGGCACGTGGAATCCTAACCCACTCTTCATGCAGCGCATGGGACAGTTGCGGAAGCGTCTGAGGCGCTGGGTTTCGCTGGCGTAAACGTCTGTCCAGTTCGTCCCAAAGATGCTCAATAGGGTTAAGATCTGGCGATCTTGATGGCCATGG
>JAVFBZ010183963.1:0-15112 GCA_032466195.1 Katharina tunicata
GTGAACTCAATAATATCTGTTAAATGGCATACTTTGTTATGCTAGTGTATGTTACTGTAATATAAATGTACATCATGCATATGGACCTAGTGTCTGTAATACAGTAATTATATTATATTATATATATTATATTAGAGCATGAATATAATCTGGAAACATACTGCCCTTAGCCAGAGGGCTACTATTAATTAACTGTGCTCCTAAATTAATGTTGATAGTTGGTATATTGATGAATTATTATCCATTTGAGAAACCCTTGAAATGATTTTATGTTTTGTGTATGTTAGACTTTAATTCTCTCTCGCCAGTGAATGCTGCTTGAGTCTTCGTGGCAGCATGTGTTTCTTCGAATTTTCGTTAACTACTGCAGAGCATTGAAAAGATATCTTGAAGCCAACAGAATAACTTACCGAAAAAACAACTGTGTTATAATTTACAGAGGTTCCGGAGGACCCGGAAAGAGACCGTACCATCAAGAAGTATATGGCTGAGCTTGAAGAGAAGTGGTTACGTCCCTTGATACCGGCCAAGCAGATCTTCACTTATGAGATACTCTGGACGGCTAATGGTATGCTTTAAATCGGTTCGAAGGTTTCCAGTATAAACGGGTAAAGGAAGTTTCCTAAGAGAAATCTTGACCCGTACCTCGAAGGCGAACACCAACTCATAATGACCTTATGATGGGGTCGTATTCTTCGCTACCCCCAAAAGTATGTTGGATGCTTTTTGTAACCATTAAGTAACATCTAGCTTTTCAACGCAGACTGAACTTTGGGATAACTACGCGCCATCTTAATTAGTACATTTTCAGCTTTGTGCGCTACTTTCACGAGGATGTGTCAGTTTGCTGTCACATGTTTGTCAGGCTTTGGTGTACCGACGTTACTCTAAATCAACGGTACAAGATTCAAACCGCTGACTTGTTCCTTATAAGGTCATTAACCACAGCGGGATCTAAGGCTTTGTTGACACATTAATTATGAGTGAAAATGGCCAGCCCTCCTAACGTTTAATTTGAATTACGGCAGGATTGTATGACTTCCGCTTTTTTATTTCAACATAACTGTTTTAATTTGTGAAGAAACTTTAAAAAAATAAGACTTTTCAGCTTTTGTTGGAAAACACTAATTTTGTGTGCGTAAGCTGTCCTATATAGCTGTAATTCGTCCCACGACGACCGCATAATTTATGGCAATTTACCGAATATCACTACACACAATGGTGCTTCTTTATGACCAAGCCAGTTATATACACTGGCGAAGGTTTTAATCAAATGTGTTGGATGATGGCAAATGACGGGTACGTCTCAAGGTCTCTCTTTAGGTAGTTTTTATTCTCATATTTATGGTGGAGCCGCTGTTATACATTATCACATTAATACTCCTACCTCGGGGTTATAGCATGAATAACAAAGGCGAGCACGTCTGGTCTATAATGGTAGTAGTATAGGAGTGTCTATCAGCAGATCTTTGCATCAGTATTGGATATAGAATCGCTTTGGACACATCAATCTGTAGAATACATAATAAGGTTGGCATGTGAAAGGTTTTGACTAATATCGATGACGTAAGTAATAATATTGATCGATTCATTGATTCATTGATTCATTAGATTGTTGTTTAGCGGCGTACTAAATGCTGTTTGACCTATATAACGACTTTTTGACTTGCCGATGTATGGTGGAAATCTGGGAGGAAGCCTAGTAAGAACTCTGCACCACCAGACAACTTACCTGATATGCCTAAAGTCGGCAGGGCGGTTAGAACCTATTCCGGGCACAGCGAGAACTAATGTGGCCAAATGTACCTAGTTTGAACTCATATAATGAATGTCACAGTATTTGTTTTGTTGCAGGCGTTTCTCCGGATAAGAACGCTAAACATAGCAGTTACATAGACCTATTCTGTCAGGATTTTGAGAATACAGTAAAACATTTGGTGTCAGAAGCCGTGGATAAAAAGCGCGAAGAAGACGATAGCAAAGATTTGTATAAGGAAGTCGTGCAACACGCCAGCTGGTGCCAGAGAAAGTGCATAGGGTTCGGAGGATGCAAAGATACGCTACAAGTACGTATTATCTTTATGTCAGCAAGGTCTTAAGTTTCTACTTACTGGTGCGAACCAAAATTCGCTGTCACACAAGATTTTAGGACGTTGTTAATAACATGTTAGAATCAATTTATATTCCTGGCCAAAAATAAATTAATCCGTTATTATGAGTTTTTCACTTAAATTCTCCAGGAATATATGTTATTGATATTAACATACCGTACTGTATCTTATATAGTGGAGAAAGGGCAGAACATTTTAAGATGTTCCAAAATGTTACCGATCTATATGATAACAAGTAACCTTTAGGCTGCTTTTCGTCTGCCTCAACATGACTATTCTGGCATGCAGTATATAAACAGTATATTTCTTGTTTCTCGTATTAGGAATTGAAGCGGTACGTCCAAGGACCCAGTGCAAGTCCTCTCGTGGTGTACGGTGATTCCGGGTGTGGTAAAAGCAGTTTGTTAGCCATGGTGGCCAAACAATGCCGGGCTTGGAGGACCAGTAATACACTGGTTCTTGTCAGGTAAATGTTTTCTGGTCTTTTTACATTGCTCTGTTCCCCAGTGGAATAATGTTGTTTAACAAGTACTTTTGTTGACTTTCTCGACGCATACACACATTTTGTTGACTTTGGTGGCCAGTGGCCTCATATTTGAGTTTGTTCGAAATATTCTGGAGACTGTCCAATCAGACGTCATGTTGTGTTAGAGACTGTCCAATCAGACGTCATGTTGTGTTAGAGACTGTCCAATCAGACGTCATGATGTGTTAGAGACTGTCCAATCAGACGTCATGATGTGTTAGAGACTGCCCAATCAGACGTCATGTTGTGTTAGTATCAGGAGTGCTACTGAGTGGTTAAACATAGTCGAGCATGGTCACAAGACAAAATCAAGGGAAAAAGCAAAATCTGCACTTAAACAAGTACAATTGTTCTATCCACCGGGAACTTATCGTATATTGTCATATATTGATTATACGTTCCTAAAGGTGCCTCCGTGGCGGAATAGTCTACAGTGAACACTTCTACAGTGTACGCTTGTAATCTACAGACCCCCCTCACATCGGAGTCCGCGAATTCATGCACTCGCTCAGACAGTATGTGGGTTGGTCTGCCAGCCACCAGCGGAAGATCATAGGTTGTCTGGGTTCTATCCAGTTTTCCCCCCACAATAAAGCTGACCAATGATCTGTAATTTTGACGTATAGTCCTGTTGATACAACATCGGATCCAACATCGGAAAATAAATAATAAATAATTATATATATGTACTTGATTGAAAATTGTATGAATGTGATGGATGTGGACATTGTCAAATATTGATTACACATTCGTAATTATATATTTGTTTTATTGCAGATTTCTTGGCATCACCATAGAGAGCTCAGACGTGGCCAGCCTCCTAAGGAGTTTAATTCACCAAATAGACAAGGTCATTTACCCAGACTCTACAGCAATACAAGTATGTCATTACATTTGTATCCAGAAATTTGTCTCCGCATGCTAAATGGAGCCATAAAGCTGGAATCCGTATGAAATGTCTTGTCTGAAATTTGAACATTTGCATTTAACAAATTTAAGACATGTTATGATGACTTGTTTCCAATGCAATTCATCTTAAATGTACTGGAGTTTAGATTTGAGTTTATAGAGATATTTAGATTATATGTATTGTCCATCATGTAAAATATGCAAAGAGTTATCCTTTAACAAATATGTATTTCTTCTTTCAGAGGCACATATAAATCGAGACACTTAGAACAACATAAGATATTATGGATAAACATAAATATACCAGAAGTTGATTATCCATAATATCTTATATATTATGGATCTTCTTTGTCTATAATAAAAGGCTTAAACAATTAGTAATACGTATATTTGTACCTTTGTTTGTCTTTATATTGGGTTAATAAGTAAATACAAATTAAAAAATATATGCTATTCTAATAAATCAATTACTTTCTCAACTAACAGCCGATGAAGAAAGTAAAGACTTTATCGGGGAGATTAAAGAGACGTTTGATGGAGGCTGGAAACACTCAGCCAATTGTGATAGTCCTGGATGACTTAGATCAGCTCTACTCCAGCGCGGAGACCAAGGATATGAGCTGGATGCCACGTGACCTCCCTCCCTGGGTCAAAGTTATCGTGTCAGCATTGCCTGGAGCTGAACATGATTGCTACTCTAGTCTTAAGGTGGGTCATACCTGGGATATAGTATGAAGGGATATGAAACGGTGCTGTTAACCGGTTCAGTGAACATTGAGTCCTTTACTCGGCTAGCCTTATATATACACAGTTAACTCCCTTTGTTCAAACTTATGACCTGTATTCGAAATCACGAATTGTCCGAGTTACTAAAAGAAATATATTGTACTTTCGTGCACAATATGTAGTTGACATGCAAGCTAGGGGTAATTACGATTAGTTCAACAAAAAAATTTTTGTAAAAAAAGTTATAAGTTTGAAGCTTTTGGCGTCATAACAGAGCTAAATTTATTTTTGTTCAATTTCGCGAACAACACGTTTTGCATACAATCACTATATGTTAAGACTTATTTTTAATTAAACCTCATCATTTATATTATTTCATCACACCGATCTTGTAAATTAATGCCCATTGAAAATAAATATGTATCCATTTAACTTCTTTGCGTGGTTGGTAAATACCCTTTACACTTAAAAAATCCGTTACTTTCGTGACACCCATCATAATTTGATGCCACCACCTTTGATTTCTCTATGCTGCCATAAGCAGACGAATAGCCTAAATCTATGCTACCCTTGGTTTAAAACCGCCTGTCAAGGGTATCGTCTGTTTTACTCGATCGGAATGGGACATAGACTTCTCATCAAACACACAGCCACTTACCTGTCAGAACAGGTGCTCACGTTTCAATGGGAGTCAGACAGAATCTCGCCCAGACTGAGAGTTTGCGTGAAGACGGCCCCGATCCACCTTGTTTCATATCCCTCTATACTATATCCCAAGTCATACGAATGAGGGTTTCGCAAAATCTTGTAATTACATAAAATTACAAGCTGTTTATTTCAGGGGCCGTATCACAAACCCTATCAGTGTTGAGTAGCATTCAGATACCAGAAGACTCGTACCTTTCTTGGCATTACGGGAATGATTCGATTCTCTATTTTAGAACGATAACAGATGGTAAAATGATTAAATACTATCGAGATTATAAACTATGGCATCAACTTCAGATATTAAACAACGAAAACTTTCAAAGAATAAGCTAGGCATTTGTCAATATTGCCTCTATATATCATACAAGGACAACAACCCGAGGGAAAAGGTTCAGTGTACACGATTGTGGATTATCACACTTTACATTGTTTGTATGATTTAGGTATAGGACAACCAAATCTAATACCTATGTGTTGCGGAATAGGGTTACTTTAATCGATTGAATTCTATCTGGATTAATAATAAAGCACACGATTATGCAAAACAAAGTTGGTCTGAGAAGATAGACTTTTAAGAAGATGTGACAAATGTGTGGCAAGAGCGTGTGGGTATTTTGCATTATCTAATTATTTCATCAGACCCACGCTATATATATGCACATGTACGGTAAACTACTCCTAACATTAACATTAACCAATAATTGATAAAAATTCGACAAGAATTGTTTTGTTTGTTGTTTAATCCACACACCATTTATCCACCCAGGTCCGTTGTATTTCTAACTTTGCTTACCGCTGAATGGCGTAAATGGACTCTTTTAATAATAGAACCAAGTTACATGAGCGAACAGTTCTTTAGCTTTGTTTATTTCCATTGAATCATTTGATTCATCCTCTTGTCTAGGCAACAGAGAGATTTACAGAGATATGAAGTACAGGGATTTATCTTCACCATTGAGTTCAATCTTGTGCATATTGAACGCCTCTTCCAATGTTTTCTGATATCTATATTACACCTATTAAAGACTGCTTGAATAGTGAATAGTGGCTATGCGTTAACCGTCACTATCTTATTTTTTCCTGTCGTCATATTACTGGCGTAATCTTGGGTATGCCAACAATATACCTCTAGCGGTTAACAAGAAATGACCTTTCTCGCTTATACATCTCCATCAGGTGCTAATAAAAGACGAGACTCAGTTCCTCCACGTTCCAAAGCTGACAGTGTCTGACGCTGAGGAGATTCTTGGGGACTGGTTAGTGCAGTCAAAGAGAGCTCTAACTCAGGGACAGAAAGACATCGTGCTCAAGGCATTTCGAGGCTGTCGGTTAGCCCTATTTCTCCGACTATCCTTTCTGGAGGCCGTTCACTGGAGATCGTTCGACACTCCTGAGTCTTTGGTGCTTCAACGAACAGTTCAAGACAGCATCAAGGCCTTGCTCTGTAGAGTAGAAAGAATCCACGGAAAGATACTGGTTTCCAAGGCTTTAGGATATTTAACATTAGGTAACTAAAGAAGGGTTATATATATAATATTATTTCCCATTTATGCTACGAGTAATAAGACTATTTCTGTTTAATAACAGTCATGTATGTTACGGGTAGAAAGATGATTACAATTACATGGATGTCTTAAATGTAATTGTTACTATAAATACTTGTTAGAATGTAGTTATGACAAACAATTGGTGAGTGGCACATACTTCCTTAGTTCCAGATTAATTAAGCTTACAATATCTCTTACTGACTCAAGAAAAGATGCTTGCATCCAACTCATTAACATTGTGCGGTACATATAATTTCCGGTGAAAGACTAGAAAGAAACCTTTTCATTCTATGTCCTAAATTTAATGATTTGGGGGCTGGGATATAGAAGATTATAAATGCTCGTATACGACGTTGTTTCTTGGCAAAACTCTGGGGTAAGATATACATATAATTTGGTATTCCAGCTAGAAAAGGTTTAACGGAGAATGAATTAGAAGATCTGCTATCATGTGACGATGACGTGTTGAATGATATGTACCAACACTGGACGCCCCCTATCCGGCGATTACCTCCCCTTACAATGGTTCGACTCAGGACAGATCTTAGCCATTGCACAGGTATCTCAGCTGGTTGAAAGTTTCAGATTTAATACATTCGATTCATATTGGTAAAATTCAAGAATGGGGCTAGCAGAGCGATACGACATATGGATAATATATGATTTACCAGTACCGCAGTTCATCAGTGTGCTCCACATCATTGGATATATACAAATAATAACAAAAAAAGATAGATTGTCCATATATATTTGTTACTATAGGACCATATTGTTGTTCAACGGGATAGAGAGTACCAAAGTTACATTTTTGGAATATGATTCCTCATTCATTGCTCGCTTGTTTCAACATAGTTGTTCAACACTTTCCTTGAATACGTTTTCTTTTCAATTTTAATTTTTTTTTGTACATTTCTTTTGATACGAATTTGATTTCCGTTAAGTTCTCCGTAGCATAGATGGTGTTCAGGTTGTCACGTGGTTACACACTCAGTTCGAAGATGCTGTCAGAGACAGGTACTGTCGAGACGAGGAGTGCGCGCGTCAGATGCACATGTCATTGGCTGAGTATTTCCTGGGTACATGGGCAGGTATGTGTGTCATGGGGTTTTTGTCATCAATCTCGGTAATATATATTAGCTCTTAAATTTATATTTTCAAGAGTTTATTTAATCGAATTTGTTTTCGGTTGAGTTATCCGCAACCTTAACGTTGTTCAGTTGGTCTCGTTATTTCAAACTCACTTTAAAGTGATTTTATTTATTTTACAAAGTCCATTGAGTGTTTTATTATACCAATATATAGTTAGTTTACACTAGATTGCTTACGATAACATTAATATAGGAGGTTAACGTACAATTTCTTTTGAGAATAACTTTACACAGATTATAACTAGCATACGAATAATCAGCTTTACAATATAACTATTTTCTTTATAACTTGAAAACTGCAATTTGTTCTAGGCTAATGGTTATATTTTACAGGTGTACCAAAGCCGTTTAATGACAGAAGGGGTCAGCATAAAGCTAATAGATACGTCAGCCCGCAGCCTTTGAAATTCAAGACCTCCTATAACATGAGGAAACTTCTTCACTTACCGTATCACCTTATTCAGGCAGGAGAGAGAGACTTGCTGAAAAGAGCCGCCCTTCTTAATCTGGAGTTCTTACTTAGAAAACTTGAAGCTTGCTCGCTCAGGTAAGAATTGGGAAAAAGTTACGTGAAGATGTTACCTGTGTATGTTGTAAGCATTAGGCGTAATTACGAATCACCTGCACGGTTAAAATGTTTAAACCTGTCGACAACATACTCTTAATTCAATTTTACCAGATTCATGATTTTTGTGTCACATGAATCAGTTACTCACAACTGTTTGATTGATTCTTTAAATTGTTTGGTGATTTATAGTTTGGGATTATTTTATGCTTGTATACAAAGTGTTGTGATATTTGTTCAAAATCAGGATTTAAACTGAAATAACCATTTGTAACAATGCTGTGTCCATTATCATAATAGGCTTACATACAAAGACGGTCACAAACGAAAACAACAAATTATTTACCTTGTCCGCTGGCACAGGAAGTGTTTAGAAGGAAATCCATTTAACGGCATTGAATTAGTATTTCTTCGGACTAAATAAAAACAAACTATTGGGGACAGTTTCTAATATTTTACAATTTACATTGCTGAGGCAATTAAAACAGTCAAATATATATGTCAGAACGGACGCGGGACAAGTTCCATGCTTAGCCGTACAGCTCTTGGATCCTTTAAACAATCTGTTAAGACCTACTTAATAGCGGTGTTATTTTTCAGTGCTGTGATCAATGACTTTTCCAACGCCCGGGAAGTTTTCACTGACGATGAAGAAATCAAGCTCGTGCAGGAAGCACTTAGACTCTCACAGGTGGCGCTTCTCTATGATGTTAACCAACTTCCGGCTCAGCTGATCGGACGACTTCCGTCAGAGAAAGAGGTACACTTACATATGGGTATATCCTAATAAGATTTTTTAACAAGAACACGGGGGTATTGCTGACTGCTTACTGGTTAGTTTTCTAGATTTGAACTTTGCAAAGTTATTTTCAACCGCCAATGTTACCTCTAGCTACAAACGCGTAAGAGCTATTATTTGCTCTAAGTAACGTCAGGTTGATCATTCAAAGAGAAGACACTTGCTTCACGTGAAGTATACTTTATGTAACCACAGCAGTTACAAAACAGTATCTCTCTGTCACCACGCTCGACACAAAATGGATTGAGTCGATGGACAATTTGAAAAAACTGAAGGTAGACAAATTTCCCAACTATTATATTCTTGCATCCTAATTTGACCAGAGGGGATACAGAATGGCATCGATTGGTTTGTTTAGTTGACCAATCAAAGAGCCGTATATCATGAGCTGCTCATCTCTGAACGAAAATGATCAAAATGAGTGTGATGCCCAATCAATTTCTTATTCGTTCATGCAGCTAAAGTCACTGTTTTCCTATGGGAATAGAGTAAATGTCCTTCAGTTTGTTACGTGCATTGTTGTATGTGGTTTTAAATGCCATTGACAATGGAATTGAAATTTAGGATCTGACTTTTACTCAGAATAGGAATATGAATAAATCAGGCAATTCCGATTTGACATGTGTTTTCTTTAACCATCTCAGGCTATATTATATAACCGCGTTGACCTTCCGGTGCAATATTTGATGCCCGATAAAAAGATTTTGATTTCTCCTGGAGGTCAACTGGTACATTCCCTGGGAGGTCATACGCAAGAAGTCAAGTGCTTGGATATGACGTCAGATGGACGTTACGTGGCAACAGGTAAAATAAATATAAGCCATTACTTTTCGTGTCTGGACATCATGGATTTAAACAATTTATATAAGTTTAAGAAGGGTTAACAATTTAAAATTATTTTTTAAATTTGCATTAGCAGCAATACTAATTATATCGGTTTACCAAAGCATGAAACATTCGCAGTGCTTTGTATATCAATCCAATTTGTTCATTTAAGATATTATTTGAATTTAATATCTGTACGTTTGTATCTACATCGTATACATCGGTATTTTATAAATATTCCTGTATGCTCAAATTCAATTGCTGTATTATTGTTAACAGATGTAATGCTTTCGTCGAAAGCTACAATGCTAAATATGGGAATGTATAGTGGAAGCCACCGAGTATTTTCTAAATTGTGTATTATTGGAAAAATAATAAAGTTTTTGCGGCGACGAAGGCAAACCCACTGATCGTTAGTAAATAGTTTTGAGTTTTGAAGTCTACCATAAAATGTATTGACAGTTTATAGTCTTATATATATTATATGAATCAAATTTTCCTCTCGTGTTATCAGCTTCACTCGATGAATCTGTCAGGGTCTGGGACGTTTCTGAAGGATTTCTTCATCGTCTTGTCGAACACGTGGTTCACTTTCCCGAACACCTGTATATCTGCTCAGATGATCAGATAATCGCCGTTAATAGTGATCTGTTAATCCTCGGAATAGACCTGAACACAGGGCAGGTGTTATATAAGATTAAATACTTTGGAAACACTCATCAGGAAAACCTAGTCGTGTGTGGGACGTTAAGAGATCAGTTACTGGTACCTGTAGGTCACGTGATCAAGGTATTCTCAGCGAAGAATGGAGAAGAGATAAAAGAGATCAAGAATAACGAGATGGAGAAGAGCGAGAGATTTCATTGCTTTGATCCGATATCAGGTAAATTTGACTAAATGAGCATCCTTCATTCTTCAGTATATATAAATTAATATATGCACACATTTGTTGGTAATAGCTACATTAAAATACGTTGTTTCTGTGTCCCTGTGTAAGCGCTTACCGTAGAGGTTCGCATACTTTACCTGGATTAAAATTCGGCCGTTATACCACGAGCCTCTGGAGCTCGGTCGGTTACAGCACTGGCCCTGTTTATCAGTTCCCGGTTGGAATCCAAGTGGAGGCAAGCAAAACCCCCCTCTACATTTATAGAAAAATTATACAGTATAAGCGTATACAATTATGAAGTTTTTACTGGGATTTTAGGTAGCTAAAAACAATGATAACGATGATTAAGATACAGCTCATATTCTATCAGATTCATTGGTCAATCCAGGGCTTTTGGTTTAGTAACAAATTTCAATATATCATCGGCACATACATAACTTTTTTCATCTTGCTTTTCTCAAGGCCTTAATTGTCACTAGATTTCAAGATCTAAGTTTGTGGTACGATTAGAAATATTCACAATGTGTTTAGTTCAGATGAAAATATATATATATCTCAATGAAACGTAGATTTTGCTGTCACGTGTTTTAGCTCAAGGAGATTTAGTTGCCATAGCGACACGTCATTCTCCAATGTTGCGAGTTGCTGACGTAAGATCCGGGGAGTTCATTCACAACCGCCATATGCTAGACTACTTGGAAGACGAGGAAGCTTGTATTAACGCTCTGGCGATATCCCCAGACCAGGCTTCCATAGTTTTTGCCAGCTCGGTGGAGTATGACATCTATATTTGTGATAGGGCTACTTTAAATACTCTCAAGAGAATAGGTGGTGAGTAAAAAACTTGGGGATTATGTATTAATTATCAGCGGCCTATTGTTCTGAGCTAAAGTTGTCATTTAATACAATTTAAATTGAGTGTTCACTTATTTGATTGGCGTTTAACGTGGTACCGAATGGTATTTGACTTATAAGACAATTTTCACCTTCTTGCTTCATGGTAGAAACGCGGACTCAGGAACCACTTGAAATTTCCTATGTATACTTGTGGTCAACACGGGACTTCAATGCACCATCGATTGAACCGCAACGAGGCCCTGCAACCAAAGTAACGGAAACGTCAAAGAGATTTGTGAACAAGTACGGTCAGTGCGAATGGACTATAGAAGCGTCTTTTTATATTTAGGAACGAAACTAATGCTTTGCAAATGTGTTATTGCTGATCAAATTACTTTTGTCGTTTACTTCGACACATTTTATAGTAATGTGCTACACGTGTTATCATTCCAATTCATAGCGTTTTTAACTATATATTCCTCAATGCAGGTAAGAACACTGATGTTTATCAGAAGTTTAGTTTCACTCTCGACGGAAGGATCCTCTATTTCGCAAACGGTTCAATGTTAACTTGTGTTAACATGGTCAGTGGAAAACTCAAAGACCGACTGATTCACCCTTGTCGAGTCACCGACATTATTTCTACAGACCTAACGACAGTGGTGTCGGTATCCAGCGACAAAGCGGTGAGGATTTGGAATTTAATCGCCGACACTCCAGACATTTTCACTGTGGACGCGTCTGAAAATGCAAACATTCCTAACACTGGGACTCAAGCCAAAGAACTTACTTTTCTGTCCACGAAAGCAGATAATGGCGAGGAGACCCGAGCAATGACCGGCTTTGTATTCAGGTAGGATGCTGATAAAAAAATTTGTGTTGGGGCTCACCAGTTGGAGTATTGTTGAACCAGTCAAATATTTGGGAACGATATTTCTGCTGTTTAAATATTTCGTGTTAAGATTTTTATAGAAAAGTCACGTTTTTCGTTGTTTCACTGTATCTCTCAAATTGCCCACTTCAGGATCGCTCCCTGAGTGTCGTTCAGCGTTTCCTTCATCCATTGGTCTGGCATGTCGTCATATTAGTGAAATAACCTTAAGTACGGCGTAAAACTTAAATCAAACAAACTAAACAGATCCAAGTGGTTAGGTTGATGTGAACTTGTCAGGGAGCCGGAGGCGATTTCTCTGATATTTACCCGGTTTCCTTTGTTTATTGTTTTTTTCCGATGTTAAGAGGACTAAAGTCCCAATTACATACCATAGGCCATCTGTTTTGTGGGATGAAAACTGTATAAAACCTAAAAAAATCAGGACCTTCCGCTGGTAGCTGGCTGACCAACCCACATGCAGTTCAAACGAGTGCTTGAACTCTCGGTCTCTTTAATAAGGGGGATCTGTGGACCCAAAGTGTACACTCTACAATTGTGCGCTCCAAACAACTCCGCCACCTGAACGTATACACAAGTAAAATAACCTGCTACATTGCGTAAAGGCTGGTCAAAGAAACACAAATGCCTGTTGTAAACAATCAGTTTTCTAATTCATTGTCAATAAATTCTTCCGAAAGGGATATTTTTCCTCTCAGAAACGAACGGTACGTGTTGGTCCAGTCGGGGGATGCCACTTGTGAGAATCTACAAGTCTATGACATCATACAGAAACGTCCAGTCAGGAACGCCAAAATAAAATCTGTAGGTCTCATTGTTTGCTTGATTGATTGATTGATTGGTGTTTAACGCCGTGCTCAAGGGTATTTCACTAATTTGACGGTTATGTATTCCAACATAAGGCAGTGAATCAAACACAACCCCAAAAATGTGAACTCACTTAATGTAATCTCTGTTGGAAAGATAATGTTCCTCCAGTGTTAAGTATGACAGCATGAATATAATCAGGAAACATACTGCCCTTAGCCAGAGAGCCTCATTGTTTGTAAATCTAGAACTGCATTCACTCGACAAGACTTTGCAAACATGTAAGCCGGTATATTTAAAATCTTCGGCGATCTTGGCTTCTGTCAGCATGCTTGTCGAATGAACATCGCACAATTTCTAAAAAGACATCAAAAATAATAAATACTAAATCTTACCGACAAAGCGAAAGATCAGAGCTGGCTTATAGATATATTTTACCAAGATTTCCATCATTATGAAACCGGTACATCACCGTCTTCAGGAAACCGGACTTTCCATATGTCTGAAACCAAACGTCCTATTTGTATAAACTTTATTTCCCAACATAACCGACCTGGAATTTCGTTCTGAAATTTAGCCAAATATTTGATAATTATATGAAAGTCAATTCAGGAAACATAACGTTAAGATATTCATGTTTTACAACAATTTACAAATCTAGGTGAAAGACTTCATAAAGCATTTTGAAATAAATGATATAACAAAAATGTTTGAACTGCAGGATGTGTCGCTGACAGACTGTGACGTCATAGTCGTAGATAGCAGTCACGTGATCATCTCGAGCGAATCGCGGAAGGCCTATTTGGTGGACGTGAACACGATGTCGGTGATCCGAGCCTTTGACGGGATGTTGTCTCAGTATCGCTGGGACACTACTGTCAGGAAACAAGCAAGAGGTGAGATGTCTTTTTTTATTATCGAAAAGGTACAAGGTACAAGGCAAGGAATTCTTATGGATTCTAATTTCATTAATTCACTGGAAAATTTTAGATTTCTCGATTTGTCTTGCTTAGTGATTAGAGTCATGCTAAAGGAGGAGTGTGAAGTCAGTTGGATATTCGACATTCGACATTCAAAACATATTCGAAAAATACATTCAAAACATATTCGTCGGATATTCGCAACATATTCAAAACATTTGAATAAGTAAATACATTCACAAAATATTCATTGGATATACGGAAGATATTCAAAAAAATTTGAATAAGTTAATACATAAATAAGATATTCGTCGGATATTCGCAAGACTTTCGCACGACTTTCAAAGTGTTCCGAATATCAAACCGAATAAATTATAGATCTCTTGAATTTCAAAACAAAGAGGCGCTACACGCCAAAAGTTGGTTACTACAGCCATGGCAACATTCTGTGCAACTGTACACTTAATTTGGCCTGTAGTACCTCTTCAATTTCGAGATGCACATTCAAAATGGCCGTACCACCTAAATCGTCTCTTATAGCATTCAAGGAAAAATGAATTAGTTCGAAACTGAAGAGGTGCTACAGGCCAAATTTAGCATATGGATATGCAAAACGTTGCCATGGATGATACAACCAGCTTTTGGTGTGTAGCGCCTCTTTGTTTTCTTTTAATGCACATTCAAATTGGCCGTACCACCTAAATCGTCTGATAGTATTCTAGAAAAAGTGAAAATTTCGAAATTGAAGAGGTGCTTCAGGCCAAATTTAGTGTAAAGTTACACAGAATGTTGGCAGGGGTGTAACCAACTTATGGCGTGTAGCACTTCTTTGTTTTCTTTTAATGCACATTCAAAATGGCCGTAACACCTAAATCGTCTGATAGTATTCAAGAAAAAAAGAAA
>JAVFBZ010183974.1:0-15110 GCA_032466195.1 Katharina tunicata
CCTATGACTGTGTATCATTTCCCCTAATTTCTGAACTGATGAGCACTCCTATGACTGTGTATCATTTCCCCTAATTTTTGAACTGATGAGCACTCCTATGACTGTGTATCATTTCCCCTAATTTCTGAACTGATGAGCACTCCTATCACTGTATCATTTCCCCTAATTTCTGAACTGATGAGCACTCCTATCACTGTGTATCATTTCCCTTAATTTCTGAACTCTTCGGAATATACATTTAATTACGGTAAATAAATAGATTCATATCTGTAACCCAGAAATGCATGTGGGGTTATTTTCAGCGCCAGTGATGATTGTGGATTGCCCGTATCAGAAGTGGGTGCCCTATGGTCATCAAGTTACCCTGGACTGTAGTATGGCTGGAATACCTACCCCCGAAATTGAGTGGCTCAAGAACGGAAATTTGGTCAGTATTTTCTTTTACAGCAAATTACAGGCGTCAAACTTAATTATGCAACTAGTCTTCTGGTCCTGTGGATCAGATGTATATTGTTGGTCTGTTATAATTAAATTTCAATGCTCGGAGAATGTTCACGCTACAGCTTAGCTGAAATACCGCTAAATGTGGCGTAAAACACCAATCAATCAATTAATCACTGCTCTCGGACCAACAAATATACCGAAAAGGTTGAGGTGTATTTTACACTTATTCTTTTTTTACACCATTTGATGCCATTGTATGTTGTACTTCTGACACTCATATCAGTGAAAGTAATAAATTACTTCAGATTTACCCTATTTTCTACATGTATGTAGGGTTATATGGCGAAGTGGAGGCAGGTGGATTTGTCGGTTGTTTTGTGTGTGAATTTGTGTGTTTTTTAGTGTGTTTTTTTACAATTTAAGCACTTGGTGGTTGACTCAGTCTACATGGCTACTCAGCTTTTCATGAGTGTCTTTCTGAGATAATAACCATTAGAAGGGAATTTGTCCCATGTTTGTCCTATAAATGTCCTATGGCCTCTAATGTATTGCCAGTGTCGTTTAAGTTGGTTTCCTTCGCCATAGGGCTGGCATACCTTCATATAAAGAAATTACCTTAAATAGGATATAAAACCCTTATCATACAACAAATGTTGTTATTGTTGTTTTATTGTTGATTTCATAATATACTTTCAGATTCCACGCACTTCCTACATGTATAAACCTAAGAGGACACATGCATTCTCTAAGCTGGTATTAACTGTGACACAGAATGCTACTTACACGTGTGTGGGCTCTAATTTTGTTTCTAATGTTGTTTATACTGGCAACAATACTACCAGACGAGATGTCCACGTTTACATAGATCCCAAATCCTCTACTGCATCTCCAGGTGAGAGAAATAAACACTGTTACTTTTACTTATTCTTTCCTTTTATCCAATATTTCATAAATAAAACTATTACATGTAGTAGTGGTAACAGAGAGTTAATAAGCCAGATTTGATAGATCAGCTCAATACTTGGGAGGATGTCTGTCTGCGAGACACATTCAATATACACTGTAGATCTTTGGGGTTTTCTATTGGTCATTTAGGCTAGATAAGAACTTTCAACAGGTGTCTCATTACTGATGATTTAGGGAAAGACTTTTAAACAGGTGTCTTCCAGTTATAGAGAAGTAAGAAGAGAAATGACATGAACTCTCCTGGAGTTTTGCAATGGCAGAGGACTGCCCACATGAATCATTAATGACAGGTTGCATGGATAGATTACTCCCTCCAGCTGTTATGGTCAGTGGGGAGGGTGGGACTAAAACATTCTGTTTGGTTGTCCTGCTGATGGACTTCACAGAAACGATCGGTTTCACATTCATTTTTTTTATAAAGAAATAAAATGACACAAAGTCCATACCCAGGCTAATTTTGTGTAATGATTGCTAGGCTTATTATTTGAGATAAGAAAGAAGTTGCAACATTTCATTGAAAAAATAAATGGAACTGCTACATTGTAGAAATGTTGTGTTGTGCACCTATTTGAGCCAATACAAGGCTTCTGGCGTGACTGTTTCTGTATTAAGATGATGACATGGTACACTTAGTCCATGATGTATGTAGTGTTGTAGACTGTATGACCAGTGTGTGTACATGCATGATAAGTTTAGAGTTTCTAATGTTTATGTTTGTCTGGCTGGGGGTTTAGTTTGGAGCTAGAGCTGTACCAGAATTCACCACACTGGTCTGACTTTTAGAACCTGATAACTTCTACAGGGTCAGTGTCACTTCTCTATCATTGCTGATGGGTGTGTATTTGTGTGATGGGAGTCGATTGGGGAATTGGGGAGAGGGGCATTTGGGTGCATGCATACATCTTAGACAAATTAGACAATGAGCTGTTTTTGACCAAAGTACAGAATTTGATTATTTGTATTTGTTGAACAGAACTTGATTGACAACAATGGTCTTTTAAATCTTTAACCTTACTATATTTAAAGAAGCTAGAATGTATTGAAAAAGGAGCTCTTCTGTATAAAATTTGCATTTCTGTTGACCTTAAAGAGCGCCACTCTTGGATGCTGGATCGTTAGTGCACATGTATGTTTATGAGTTCACTTAACAGTACAACTGCCCCATTATCTGAAACCCCATATTCCTCAAATTTGAGATAAAACTGGGATTATTTTGCATCTATATGTTGATGTGTGTATTTACAGGACAAGAAAACAATAAAGTGAGCCTGAGTAGATAGACTGTGCTCAGAAGTTTTGAAAAGCTATGTTCTGAGTGTGTGCATAACTTTTTGCATCTTGATAGAGCCAATTGTCCCTTCAATTGTATGGTGGACTTTTTATATCGGTTGTGTATATAAATTAACTATAATGTTTTAGAAAATTTTTTGGTCAGTTTGTTAAAAGGGTGTTCTGTTTTTGTGGCGATTATCATGAATATTATTGAAGATTGGTACATTTAACAGAGCTGCAGTCTCATACATGTATATTGCATGGAAAGTAAACCATACAAAAAACTGACCAAATTGGCTTTAACAAGATTATTCAAGCAATCCACACACCAAAAATACTATTATTTAAAACTGCGACCTACAGTCTTTCTACTCTGGCTCACTTTGTTGTTTGGTTTTCTTCCCCTTACAGATTGGAATGGACTCCCAATTGGTCGTACATGTAGTTAGTTAGGTTCACAATTCCCAGGCCCCAGAAATGTAAAGTTTGCAAATCTTACTGTTATCTAAGGGTCACATCACCAGTGACCTGATCCTTCACTTCCAGCTTTGTCTAGACCTTTAATCCAAAATATCTGCCCCTCCCATTTCTGGGGCTCCACCTCACATTAGTCCATCAAGATTGCCATGAAGGGAGAGTGTCAGTCAGTAAGCTATCGTGTTTTGGTCTGATGACAGTGTTTGGGTAATTAAAGGTTTCAGGTTGTCTTTAAACTTGTTATTCTGCTTCTCAGGAGTCCTGTGACTGAAGGTTCATATTGCAGTTGATGTGTTGATGATATTGTTTATATAAGCAACTGTTCAGAAGTGGTTAGCCCTTTAGCTAAGGGCAATATTGTTAGAGGCCTACAGTCCTACTCTCAGAACACGTACTTCTTGCAAGGGAGGAGCATTATTTTTCTATTAACTCAAAACATTTAAGACTTTATGTTGGTGTGGGTGTCATGGTGAAATTCACAGCCAACATATAAAGTACAATGCCCTTTAGCACCACTTAAACACCAATTTGTCAGAAGCGACATAGGGCCAGTATATACTCCAGACAAAACCGACCTTTGTAGTGAGAATCAAACATGTGCTTGCTGAGGGTAAACAGCCCTGGCCAGATATTCCTGTTGGATGCAGTTTACATCTTTGCGCACACATTGCTTTGCATTTGTGATACCAGAACACTTTCTTGGAATTTTATTTTAATGGAACTAAAATAGTTTTGGTTGCCTGTTCATAGAGTCCTGAGAAATTTAATCAGTATTAATGGACTTCAGGAAGATATTTTGTGTCTGTTGGAATCCTTGTCAGCGATATTGGAGGATAATTTCATCGGCTGATTTAAGTAACTTTTTTAGGCGGCACATAGAAGCACAGAAGTTGAAAATCCATCGAAGTATTATTTTTATTGTGATTTAAGTGGTAGACGAAGGACCAAAAGCTGGAGATTGTCTGTCTGGGTGTTTATGTGACTGATATTTTATTGGCCCCAGGCTGTTATCAGCAGGGAAAACATCTTCATGATGGATGATGTAACTTATCAGAAAATCTACTTTCTCAAAATACATACCAAGAGAAATGGAACAATGCAGGTCATCTGGGGTATATCACTAAAAATGTGATGTGTTTCAAGATTGCACCTAGGTTATGAACTATCTTGGGGATTTTATAAGCACTTTTGATGTTACATATATATGTGAAGATTTTGTCAGTTTCTGTTTTGCAAAAAAAAAAAAAAGAAACTACAGAGAGAATAAAATTGTGGGGTTTTTGGTTCAAGTACTGTATTTTTGTTAATTTGTGACTCTGGGGCATATTCATGTTTTGTAGAGATGGACTTGGTAAGACATGAATGGAGAAGTGAATACATATGTTCTATTGTTATTGTTAATGTGCATCAGATTTCAGTTGGGTGGTAGTGCCCTTTAACGGTGCCCCTACTAGAGTTAGGGTATCTCTGAACAGACTAATGAGACACTTTGCTTTGGCCCCATCCCCAGCCCATGTTATCTCCCAGTCCCACCAGCCTTTACTGGTAAGAATTTGAACCCCAGGACTTGCCATTGGTTTAGGGTATCTCACCATCCACTAGTACTGGGCTCTAGTTGTCTGTCTTCACACTACTCTACTTCAGAGTCTAAGAGCTTTACCAGGAATGTTTCTAGACCTACTGATTGACTCACAGATAAACATGGAATTTACTATTTGGTCAGAGAAAGCACTGTTGGTCTAATATAGGCTGGGGAAAACGTGTGGTCATGACTTGAAGTGTTTCAATATATACTAACTTTCTCAAGTTTTGTTTATAGAACAGAAAGCCTAACTACATGTAGTACACTCTATAACTCAGGACAGAATTGGTCAGATGTGATGCTGTATTACTCTTATGTAATTTGGATATAAGGCATATTGATATTCTAAAGTGTTACTTTGAAGACACTCTTGGTGGAACTAACACTTTATTCTTATAGATGGTTGCCCTGATGAAAATGTGTTAGGAACTAAGACTTTATTGTGTTAGACGTCTGCGCTGATGAAAATGTGTTTGTAAACGGTTGGTTAGTGGATGCGAGCCTTCAAACTGCTCCATTATCTTCTTATGGATATTTTGAGCATGGAGATATTGGAATTTTGGAATTGGAGCATCAGATTCCCAAAAAAGGACAACAGATAAACAAATCTCGCTTTTAGTAATATTTGATTCACAGTTATATTTTTGTAAAGCACCATTCACAAAGACTTTTTAAAAAAATGACAATAACCCACTTATAAGCCAGCCATGTATGTTCTCTCCATGTGGATTTTTTGACAAACAGACTTGAAAACAGTGGCACTCCTGTGTAAAGTGAATAGTCAGATTCAATTAATTTCCCTGACTTATATTCAGAGCTGAATACGTGTGGTTTATCAGTGATGTATTCTAATCCAGGAATGTCTTTTTTACTTTTCATATTGCGTGTCTTCCCAGGCCTTTACAAACGGTAAGTACTGTTGTATTGTTGATGTAGTTTCATTGGCTCTCTATTTAAGTTTCCTTACAAATCACATGTTAAAGAACACCTGGCACTTGTCACACTTATGGTAAAGCATATGTGAGAATTTCGGACATGTTTGCCAATTTATTTGCTGTTATCTGGTTTAAGTGGCATTTAGAAGCTGGGTACATAACAAAAACATGACAAAAATGAATTTCTGGGTATACATGTATTGATAAGCGACGTACCGGCCTAGATACTAAGTTGGTTTACGTCGCTTATCAATATACCCAGAAGTTGTAAATCCATTTTTGTCCTGTTTTTGTTATTTATTTTTAGTTTTTGGTGGGTTCTGTGTTTAAAGTTTACAGGGACTAGAGGGAAATTAGGGGAAAAATGTCTAAACAATGGTGTGATATGTGGAAAAAATAATTTTGGTCTGTGCCTTTATTTCATAGTAAACAGTAAATTACTGTTAACTGAGTGAGGTCTGTAGTCCTCTAGAGCTTGTAAGCTAATTGAGAGGCATTTAGTTTTCCTCTGTACCAATGTGTCCAATGTGTCCTTTGGCAGTGTGTACATTATTAGTCTGGTTAAGTCTGACTCAAACAAATGAGGCTGTAAGATGATAGCTATTTATCTGATACTATCTCTTACTGATGAGAACCAGATGGTCAGTTTTGAGTTTGTGTGTCTTTGCCTTGTGTAATATCAGCTGGATTGTGTTAGTCAAGAATCCCAGAATTGCTGATAAATTGTTGAATATTGTGCTAATGATGGTTAAAGCATGTAATGGTTCAAAGGATAAGCAAGCTTTTAAACTAAAAAATGGCTTCCAAAGCTGCTCAGATTAAAAAAAAAGTCCAGGTGAAGACCTGGGGATCATTTCCCAAAGCGATCTTGGCTTAAGATGAATGTAATTACCGTGACGACACTATACCTTTAGTACTGGTCGTTATGGTAATTAGGCTAAGATCACTTCGTGAAACAGGGGTCAAACAGGAACTTTTTGTTTTCGATATTTTCAATATTAAGTTGAACCAAATTTCATGTAGCATTATCTCTCACTTATTGATGGTGTACAAAAATAATATAAAATTGATTGTAGGTCACTTTGATGGTGAAATCAAACATTATATTATAGATTTTCAACAGTGATGACTGTGAAGAACAGATCTCTTTTAAAAATGATGAAACCCTGAACTATATCATTTATGAAAATGTATGTCCTTTCCTGCCTTCATTGAAAACAATACCATACCGGTCCATATTATACTGAATCACATTGTATTGTATGGTTATAGGGGGGAGGAATGTTCTCCATACCAGGGTAGTATCTGTAAGGACTACCTGGCTAACAGAACAGTGTACTACAACCGCTCCAGCAGTCAACAGGACCATGAGCCCATAGTGAGGAGACTATTAGAGGAGATAGCAGTTCAAGGGAAGTGTAAAGTGCCAGCCAAAAGACTCCTCTGTCACTACGCTTTCCCAGACTGCCAGACGAGAAGCAGCACGCCTAAACCACTACCTCTATGCCGGTTTGTCTAGCTTATATATGTCCGTCACTTAATAGAGAGGCATTAGATCTTTATTATTAATACAAAAGTGTACATTTCTTTTTCTATGTGAATTTCTCCAAGGGTTTTTTTACGAAAAACTGCCCATATTTTTTCTAATAATAATAATATAGACTGTATTTAATGATGGTTTACAATTATTTGGCAAAACCCAGGACCTCAGACTGAAAGCAGAAAAAGTAACAGCCTTCATTGATTGGGTAAAACATAGGTACGGAAGCCACAAGGGTCAGTACGTTTATTTCTCCGACCTTGCCTTCAAGCGGTGGTTTGGAGAGTTTCCTGTGCCCTAGGGTTATATGAACTAACAAGCATCAGGGCATTGATCTTGCTCCCTGCTAGGAATCCTGTTTTTCTCCAGTGTTAACATTGTTTGTTGCCTGGGATGGCTGTGATTTCCATAACCCGGTCAAACGACACTGTCATTTGTTGCCAGTGATGTCGAGGCTAGTTTTCCAAGACTGATGGCAAAAAAAATCTCAGGTCAGTCCTGATTAAATTTACCTTAAGAAAGCTAAGTTAACAAGTGCTGTACCACAACCATTCTTTTTACCCAGGGAGAGTTGTTTGGCGGTAAAACAGATCTACTGCTACCAGGAATGGAGTTTGTTGGAGGAACGTATACGGAAAGGCATTTACCTCAAGAAGCGTGCCCACTTCCGTCTGCCCAATTGTCAAACCCTGCCCACTAAAACCAGTATCACGTCTTGTTCTGAAGTGGACTTCGGTCAACCAGACCCCACACTTGTCTCTGGTACAAGCCTTTTCTTTATTCATGCTTTTTATATTTACTTGATGCGGCCAATATAGTTGAGCTTGCATTCATGCTGTCAGTATTTAACGATGGAGTAAAATATTCACATTTATTTCATGGTTGTTTACTGTTGGATTTCCTAATAAAAAAAATACATTTAGCATTGCTCTCAAAGTAGTTCTTTAGTATATCTAAATGTGGAGAGTCTTATATATGGATGGTAAATTTCTTGGTAATTAAGTCATCGCTACACACCATGTAAAAGATGGCAAATCTAGCTTAATGAATAACCTTTTAATTAACCATACATAATCAGCTTACAGAGCATTTTATATATTTTTATATTTAAATACATATACAAATCAGTAAGTCTTAGATCAAATGTTTTTACCCAAACAGCATAAGATAGTGTTGAGTTATATGGTCACAATCTTTTCAAATTGCAGGTGATTGTTTTAAAGGCAAAGGTCGGTGGTACAATGGCACATTGAACACTACACAGTCTGGTTTGACTTGTCAAGCCTGGTCAGCCAGTAAGCCTCATAATCACAGTCGCTCCCCAAACCTGTTTATAGAGCTGCAGAATTCCTCAAACTACTGCCGTAACCCTGGGGGCGAGGAAGACCAGCCATGGTGTTATACCATGAACCAAACACTGAGATGGGAGCATTGTGCAGTACCTCATTGTGGTCAGTATGAGAAACACCACAAATATAGTATAAATTAGAGTTAAACCATCACTGCAACATTAAGGTTTTGATATTAATAAAACTAGTATGATATCCTAACAAACCTTAAGTTTGAGCAACCATAGTTTTCTGTTGTCATGGGTTGAAGCTATATGTGAAATTATTACCTCTCAGAGTAATTTGCTTGTAATCCGATTGGTCAATTGCTATCCCCATAGGATTTCGTATTAGGTTACTACAGGCACTTAATACGAACTTGGCAATCTGCCAATGAACGCACATAGAATGAGGTAAGGATTAACCCCATCTGACAATCTTCCAATGATGTCACATAGAATGACTTAAAGAATAGACGCATCTAACCATCTACCAATGGCATCACATAAAATAACGTGAAGTATATATGCTCTTTGGAAATAGGCGGGGCATCTTATGGAAATGACGTGACGCTGTGCACGCTTCACAATTAGGTCATTCGTATTAGGTCAGTACACAGCAAAAGTCAATCAGTTCATTTGCCGCTAAATCGACTGATGGAACAGATTGTTTCATTATATTTGCAAACGCAATGGCTCTTCTTTGGCTTTGACGATTTGATGTATGGCTGGCAGCCAGTGTGTTGATGATAGATCAATACTCCCCCCAACTCACTATAAGCAATAATCTGAATAATAGAACTTCTGCATGACTAAATAAATTCTTTAAATTGTTCTGTTCCTTATATTTTCAGAGCACCTTGACAGAAATGTTGAATCTCGTGTGGAAGAGAATACCAATTTACCAGTTTATCATGTGCCAATTATTATTGCATCTATTGTTGTGGCGGGTGGATTGGTAGCTTTGGCGCTTATCATATGGCGCTGTCGTCAGGTGTTGAGCCACCCGTCTGTGCGTGGTCACTATGACGCCACGCCTCAAGAGGATATTGAGGAGGTTGACATCGCCAAGATTCCCACGAACATAACATACCACCGAGTAGCTGAGGTTTTGAAACTCGACCCCAGGCTAGAGAAATTAGAGTACCCCCGCAATGATATCATCTATATGAAAGACATTGGTCAAGGGGCATTTGGTCGGGTGTTTCAGGCCAAAGCACCTGGCATTCTTAAAGGGGATGATTATGCTTTGGTTGCTGTGAAAATGTTAAAGGAGGACGCTTCTGAAGACTTAAAGGCCGACTTTAAACGTGAAGCGTTGCTCATGGCAGAGTTTGCTCATGCTAATATTGTTAAACTATTGGGAGTCTGTGCTATGGGTAAACCAATGTGTTTATTATTTGAATATATGACTAAAGGTGACTTAAATGAGTTTCTCCGTTTGTACAGCCCAGAGAAAGTGACAATTCGACACCACAGCACAGGTGTGCTGAGCTCCACCACATTAAACTCTTCCAACCTTGACATTGTTCATCTTCTCATCATAGCCAAACAAATAGCAGCCGGAATGGTCTATCTCTCGGGAAAAGGGTATGTTCATCGCGACTTAGCCACTCGCAACTGCTTAGTTGGAGACAATCTGCAAGTGAAAATCTCTGATTTTGGCCTAGCCCGAAGTGTTCATAGCATAGAGTACTACAAGGGAAGTGAACAGGATGCTATCCCAATTCGCTGGATGCCTGTGGAAGCTATCCTCTATAATAAGTTTACAATTGAATCAGACGTTTGGTCATTCGGGGTTGTGCTCTGGGAGATATTTTCCTTTGCCCTTCAGCCTTATTACGGTCTGACCCATGAGGAGGTCGTAGCATTTGTTAAAGAAGGGAATACGTTATCTCGCCCAGAAAACACGCCTCATGATGTATATGAGCTCATGTTAAACTGCTGGTCGTATAAACCCTCCTCCAGGCCCCAATTCCAGACCACTCACATCATTCTGAGCTCATTGTTACAAGAGGCCCAGAGAAATGCCAAAACTGAGTCGACCAGTGCAGAGGCGGTCTGACCCCCACCGATACCTCATTTCCCCTCCATCTCTACATATTTATTACTCATGTGCTGCTGCTCTATGGTTTTCTATGGACAATTGTCTTTTGCTGTGAAGAAAAGCTAGCTCCTGAAGCTCTACAGAAAGATATTTTAAGTTGATGGATTTCTGGAGATGTTATGATTGCAGGAAGATGATCGCAAGAGAAAGTAGTGTCCTTTTTTGGATTATACTGTGTTAAAGAATCGCCACTATAATGCCGGTGCCGCAGATTAAGATAAATGCGCTGTCAAAAAAACAACTTGTTTTGGCTGAAGATCTTGCAAGATGACTTGAATGAGGTTTCTAGGACCCTGGTATCCTATACAATCATATGTGCGGGTATTGTTTGTGATGATAAATGGAAGCAGTCCAGTGATATGACAAGCCTTTTTACCTCTAAGCAGTTATAAAGGATTGTTTTTTCTTTCTATTATTAAAGATTTGTTAAAGACTTCTAAAGATGTTGTTGTTGGATAAATCCAAAATAAGCAGGTCATATTTTATTTAATCCTGTATACATTATTAACATTAGCAAATGACACTTATGTAAATACATATGTCAGGGATCCCAAACCACTTCTAAAGCAAAACACCTGAATGAAAAAATGAGAAAGTATTTTGGAGAAATTTAACAAAGAAAAAGAATTTTAAAAATTGTTACTTCTTTTTAGTAATGAATGCGCCATATCATTTCAACTAAGGCTAGAATTTGTTTTAATGCTATTTCAATACCTCCTTTTCGGTATTATATTGTTACTTCTTTTTAGTAATGAATGCGCCATATCATTTCAACTAAGGCTAGAAATTTGTTTTAATGCTATTTCAATATATCCAATACTTTTCGGTATTATATTGCCTCTATTCTCCCCCCAAATCCTCCATGAAAAAGATCTCCCGTGTGGTTTATCCCATGTGCGGCTTGTGATTTCTCTAGTCTTACATGCTGTATTTACGTATTGCATACTCACTATTCTTATATTCGTATATTTTTAAATTAAGTTGTGTACATTCTCTGGTTCATTGATTTCCAATAAGCAGCGCCCTGTGCTTCCACGTTTTCTTTTGCTGCTGGCTGTTGTTCAACGTCATTAAAACCCTAACCAGAGACTATATATTGACTACACTGGTCACTTCGCCAGCGCCATGTTGAAAATAAACAGTGGCGCCCCCTAGTAGTTGGTCCTGATTTGCTGTCCGGCAGAGCGTGATATCCAGAAGCAATCGTGACTCTCATCGGTTATCTCCCTTGATAGTTGAAGATTATTTTTCTATGTTAAGTGTAATGTGTAGCCCTAATTATCCACCGTATATTTAGTGTGATTGACGTTATCACTGGCAGTATGTCCGTTTCTATAGAGGTTGATGTGTTACTGGCAGCATGTCTGTTTCTGTAGCAGTTGACGTTATCACTGGCAGTATGTCCGTTCCTATAATGGTTGACAATGTCACTGGCAGTATTTCTGTTTCTGTAGTGGTTGATGTGTCATTGGCAGTATTTCTGTTTCTGTAGTGGTTGACAATGTCACTGGCAGTATTTCTGTTTCTGTAGTGGCTGACGTTATCACTGGCAGTGGTTCTGTGAACTGAGCTAAGGAGCATCAGGAAGTCCTGTGGCGTCCTTGTCCGTTGCCACTTTTCCCTTTAACCATTGGATGTCATATGAGGGAAGTAAACTTAAGCATTAAGTATAACCTTAACACCAAACAAACAATCCCCCTTGGAACTTCAACTTGTATTTGTATTTTTAAATGCCCAAATCGGGCTTCCATTCAAACCAGTCATGGATCAGGCCAGACTAAATAGTGAAGATGTCTTCCTCCCCTTTGACAGGCTTTAGTCACATCATTGCTACTTTGTGCATGTTTATGTTGGGACTTCTTTGGATGTACTCTAGCATCAGGGCGTTCACACATATTTGGTTTTCTCAGAATAGTCTAGTAATTGCGTTTTGTTGGATGCATTAATATAGAATTATCATGGGTTTTATAAATTGTAACCCCACATTCTCAGGCATGCCCCTATATTAACCTCACGATGCAACCTCTCTTCGTTAGATATCCTTTTATTGGACTGGGAGTTAGTGCTTCTGTTACTATAGTTTTACTTTTTATAGACAAAACAAACTAGAGATCTTGCCTGCAGCTGGATTTGGGGGTAAGACTAGGGCAGCAATATATGCGGACTACTTTCTCTAACTACTGGGGCATCATAGAATGTGTTCCATATTCACTGACAATAAAGTAAAAGGTGTTTTTTTAATTGCATATTTATGAAAATCAATGCAAATCATCTTTACTGGTCATTTGTGTAAAAGCTAAGAACTCTAATTTTCCTTGGTACAATATTTCCAGATTCTGTATCAGAAGAGGCAGTTTTTGCCAAAATGGTAAGTTTATTACAGATAAAGAAAAAATATATTTATAGACCCTAAGAAAGATACTGAGCAAAAGTTATGATCTAGTATTTTATGGTTAATTTATGTTGTAACTCAAGGGAGATTTATAAAATTTCCTTTCTGAAAGAAAATGTCTTTAATGGAAAATATGTCCAGCTAGCCTGAGTCGCGGGATCGATTCAAGGTGGAGGAAAAATTGTAAAAAAAAAGTAAATATGCCAGAACAAGATTTTTAGAATAACAACAATCACATTTGTTGGTAATATCTAGATAAAAAAATTCTTTTTCAACGTCCCTGTATTAGTGCTTACTTTCGAGAAAGATTCGCAGCCTTTATATATTTTAAAAAACTTAGCAAAAGTCCGTGAATTTATTTTTTCACCTTAGTTCCAATAATTTGGTGTCGTTACACAACACTGTCTTTCTACATGACAAATCACACTGTTGTACATATGTTCATGCATATATTCACTGATTAATCCCCTATGGTTTAAGACCTCTGGCTAAGGGTAGTATGTTCTAACATCCATGCTGTCAAACATAGCACCAGAGGAACGCTAACTTCCAAAACAAGTGATTGACTTCAAATATCTGGTTTCGTTGCCGTCGCTTTTGTATCTGGGAATACCGTCAAAGCACCCTCGAGCACGTTGTAAAGCACTAATAAATTGATCGATCTATGGTTTTATACAATTTAAGCTCGAGACTGTCTTGAACAACAAACACCATAGTGTCGTAATGATATATCTCAAATGACATTCTTAAACCTTTGATTGTGTTCAACATGTTTGCATGTAAGTGAATTAATTGTTTTTTTTTTAGTCAACTGTCAATGTCCAACAAAACGTGTTGTAAAGTTAATCAGAGGTGAATCAAGATTTTTAGACTGACAGTTAAACATTATAAGCATACCCCTGGATTCTGGGAGGAAATCATCTTGAATTTTACTATGTAAAGTTTAATAATAACCCTTTCTGTTTGTAATCATAGCCAAACACATTGTATGAAATTAAAAAAAAGTCATTTGATAAGGTTGTGCTTGTTTTAACTGTATATTTCAGTCCAAATATGTATATTTCCCACCATGAATTTAATAATGTATATTAGAATAAATCATTGATTATATATGAAATAAAATACTTAAATACAGAAGGATTGGGATCCCTGAGAACTTGAGCCAACTCTTGACTTCTTGATTTTCTTATTTATTTACCCTTCTTATACCAGAGCACAGGGGTGCATTCAGATATTATACTTAGGGACTTGAAGCTCCTTACCAAACCTTGTCAGACTCCCAAACAAATTCTCACTTACCAAGTAATGGTTATATCCATGTTGTATGTTTGCAAGCTACCTGTAGAATTAATTCAACAACTTGTTTTCCCCAAAAAATAAACTGTGGCACTTCCATGTAAGTCTGGATGAAGCCTTGGCTGATCTATAGATCCATGGTAGGTTTGCTTAGTCAGGGGGCCGCTCCGTGGTTGAGCATTCGACTATGGAACCCCCTTCACTGTACCCGGAATAGGTTTGATCCCCCCCTGTGGACCTTAGGTATATAAAGTCAGTTTTCCAGAGTTCGCGGGTGGTATTTACAAGTTTTTTTCTTGGTTTTCCACCATACACCGGCAACGCAATTTATTAAGATTAGTAAGTCATCATATAGGTGAAATACTCTTGAGCACGACGTTAAACACCAATCAAACAAACAAGCTGTCAGATTCTGGTCACTTGTCAAGGAGGATCCCTACAAAGATGAAGCGAAGCAACCCTACACAGGAGTCTCGGCAGTTTAGAAGAAGATATGGACTGTTTGTAGCATTTGGTGCGAAGTTTGGAATATGTGGACTGTTTGTAGCATTTGGTGAGAATGTGTGGCTTGTTTGTAGCATTTGGTGAGAAATTTAGAATATGTGGACTTTGTAGAATTTGGTGAGAAATTCAGAATATGTTGATTGTTTGTAGCATTTGGTGAGAAATTTAGAATATGTTGACTGTGTAGAATGTGGTGAGAAATTTAGAATATGTGGACTTTGTAGAATGTGGTGAGAAATTCAGAATATGTGGATTGTTTGTAGGAGCT